>JAODVM010080986.1:0-16980 GCA_025400095.1 Phenganax marumi | reverse complement strand
TAAACAGTTCTTCTCAGAACTAGGCTTCTTAAACCATTCACCATGGTTAATACGTTCCTTTGTGCGATTTTTAAATTAAGACATCATTAATTGGCATTAGGTATCATAGTGAACTAAAATAGAATGCACTAAAGCATCTTCACCCTTCATAGGGTAACCATGTAGTCTTGTACTGCCACCAGTCACTTTTAAGTGAAGTGATTAAGGAGAACCACCTGAACTTACTTCCCACATTAAGTTGTTGTCTTTCGTAAAATCTATATCATCTTTTTTCAGGATATGCCCCGTGAAAGGACCCATGTGTGTTCCCTGCTTGATCCAGCAGTTGGTAAAGACGCCATGCTTGATGCCAAGTATACTGGATGACCCTATGCACACTTGCTCAGGGAGACTGACGTACGTCATGTAAGACGGTGCCTCTTGCGTTTTATATTTTGATGTTCCCGCGTCGTTGCCGCCCTGTAGCGGCGAAACGTCGCTCGGAGATCGACGGTACCCGAAGCCTGAACGAGAAATCACGATAAAGCAAAGGTTAGCATATTCGTATGTCACTTTGTAAATATAGCTAGGTTCCACTGAGCAGAACTCATTGGACGAAAAGGAGATAAACTGTGTCTAATATATCTCCCTGAAACATTTCCAAGCGTTATATATATCCAAAAAAATCATTTTCATGTCAAAAAACATATTTGAAAAAATTTGAAAATTTTACATTTTTCATCTGGGCCTATGTCAGGGCATCACTTTGTGAACGTTTTTCGGAAAATTGTCCTAAATCGGCCAAATTGTCCTAAACTTGCCCCAGACATTCAAAATCGACATCTTTGCCCAAAAAAGTCTTTTTCAAGTAATAAAAAGATGTTTAAAGAAATTTGAAAATTTTATGTTGTTTATAGGGGTCTCCCTTGTCCTTGCTATATCCTTGCTCATCTACTTTCAAAATACACCATTATTTTCATATTTTCGAAATCCAAACAAGTTTTGTGATATCTATAAACAATCATTTGTTTTGGTATCTTGAAGAAGATCGGGAAAACAAGTACAGTGATTAACAAACGATTTTCCTTTGTTGTTTTATCTTAAACAAAATTTCATTAAATCATTAGGGAAAGCTTATCTTCGTGGACAGGTGAAATGGATATTACTTAATCATCACTTGTTAACCCGAGAAATATCGCATAAACGCAATACACGTTGCATAAACGAAAGCATTTGCTAGACTAATGCCTGCTTGTTTTGGATAGATCTATCAGTTCTAAACTGTTCTTCATAGAGATTCAGTTAGAGATGTCTTATCGATGTATAGTGCTTCCAAAGGAGGACAACCTTAACTAAACTATGATAGTTCTATCAACTCCAAACTGTTCTTTCTGGAGATCCAGTAAGAATCCTCTTTTATTGATGCGTCGTCACTGCTAAAGTAAACTCGAAATAAACTAACTATATTGGATAATTCTATTAGTTCGTATAATTTTATCAAACACAAGCGTCGTGTTTTTTTTTACGAAAACAAAAAGTTGACGCACGCGATGAGCGTTATGAATAGTCATTGTCGCAAACATGCATAAAAATAATCGAAAGTTTAGCTCGCATGAATATGAATCAGTCCATACTTCGTTTGCGTCATGCATTATACATTCTTTTTAGTTTAAGCTGAGTGATCTTTTTCGCACGTCAGCTGCCCTAAGAGGGAACGATGTCTGATTTACTATATGACCGGATTTCGGTATAAGATCACTTGATATAGACGCGTTTGGGTAATCTCGCTCGTCCAGTATGTACGTATTAGTGTTTTCTGTGAAAGAGAACGACTTCCGTTGTTGTAAGTTGACAAAACTTGACTTGTAGCTACTACGAAATATTTTCCTTGTAAAAAGCTCTTACTGAATTCGTAGTTTTGTGCTGTTCTCTAATATGAATTTTCTCAAACATTTTTCGAGGTAAACCTTTTTTGTATTTCTTGCACTGTCTAATAAATACTTCTCTTTTTTAGTTCTAAAACTGTTTTTCGTCCGCAGAGCAAGATGTAGCTCAAAGAAATCTATCAACTTTTTAAGGTAAATTTCAGAAGTTATTAACTAAACTGAACTTACTGTAAACTTGTAAAATTTACTCAAATCATTGCTCACTAAAAGGAAACTAAGATGTTAACCAAAAATGAGTGCATTAGACAGACTTACTGTTCTCAGATTTGTAAATATCTTTGCTGCGAAAAACTGCGTCAGCTTTAAAAGTAAGCTCACGATCAGTGCCAAAAACATTGCACCATTTCCCATAAAGAACGCTTCGTAAAATATCCTGACTTATATGAAACGGTTTTGAAGTCTCCTCACCCGAATGCCAAGACATTCTTGCACTAACACTGTTTCGAAGAAATCTTGAAGCGTGGAGTTGTGCGCTACTCTTCCCTTTGTTGATTTGATATATGGAGCACTCCTTTTCGTACGAATGCCGTTTGCAATGCGCGTGTTATTTCTTTTGACACGGTGATGAACAATTTAGTGACTAAACTAAACGCTGCTTTGTATTTAATCATAAAGCTTTGATCAACCTTTATTTTATACATCGCGCTTTGAGTAGTATGTAATGAGCACTGCACACCTGCGTTTGTGTGTATTGCGCATGTGCAGCTCGTACTCTAGTATGAAGAATTTCATATTTGATCAGATGTTAGGTTTCCGGCAGTCTTGTAGGTAATACATGTGTGACTGCATAGCACTGCATTTTGCAATCAATCTACGGTGGATGATAATATCTAAACATTAGTTATAACCTATAGTTCTATGTTAGATTTTACCAGAGCATGATACGCGGACGTATTGACGACAGGAATACTTGAAGTTTTATGAACAGTGGTCACTTACTAATATGTAAATTCTCCCAACTTATCTCATCATTAATTCGCCCTATCATGGACGAAATTTTCATCGGCGTGTAAGTCTTGTACTCTCTTGTGTAATCTCTAATCTTTAGCAATCACATGGCCATATATCGCACACGGTAGTACCCCTGAGATGATATTAATATAGTTTATTATTAATAACAAGGGTGACATATACTTTAAAAACGCCAAGTGCTAAATTGTACTTATGCACAGAAATCGTAAACAAATTTTTGGGGCAAAACTGTGAAGTATGATTTAATTATTTGGTTATTAAGTAAAATGTTTATTGCCCGATTCAATTAGAGTCTATTAGGCACACGTCGTTAATTAGAAGCGTTAGAAGCGCGGTCTGTAGGCACTCCCGTTGTGCGGTGAAGTTATCTAAATTTCATTTAACTATAAATCTAGACTAACGACTTTAAAATGACTTAATTCTCTTTTTGTAAATAAACTGTAAAGAAAATGCAGGCAGAAGTACTCTAAAGCCGGGATTTTTGTCTCTAACTTTTACAATTTTGTCTAGTCTAATGCTATTAACACAACGTGTCATATAAATTCTTAATCTATGCAAAAAAAACCCACACAATAGCTACCCGAGGCTTGTCTCATTTAAAGTTGGGGCATTTCTCTTGTTTAATTTTTAACACAGTGTATATAGTGATGAATTTTTAAATGTCGAAAAAACAACTGCATAGTTCGTTAAAAATATCATCTTATATAACTTGGAAAAGACGTGAAAAATAATTCTGGGATTTGTGGAGTTACATAATGTCCTGTTTATAGCCTGATGGAATTAAAAGCCAAGTTGACCCGGTTATTTTCACTCTGGAAAGCTTTTCTGCTGAAACTGTAGGCTCGAAACTAGCTGTACATGTAGATAAATTTGAGTCTTGGACATATATGTATATATATAAACACGCTTTTAAAGCAGTTTTAATAACATTTATTCATTAACGTTGAATAATTATTGTAGTAAACGCGAGTTTTATCTAAACTTTTATGTAAATTCATCCCAGCTAGAGTTTGGTTATTAAATTAAAATGATCACTGCCTCAGCACTCCTTGCTTCCTTTTATAATTAAGCAATAATAAAAAAGATTTAATTCTCGCTCTCATCTCATTTCAATAAACGTAAACAATTGGAACAAAAATATTTAAAACCAGTGAGAAAAATGTCTGTTTATTAATATGAAGAAATTTTGGATTATACTGAAAATCTTAATTTTGAAGACTTTGGACTTAGCAAAGAAGATTTCACCTTTCTTACAATATTCCGCGTCTTTTCTTTGACAATTTAACTTGTATGTTTTGTCAGTACAATTAGTTTGCTATAACACAACCATATTTTACTGTCTTATACAAAATAAAAATCTACTGTAAATACATATATTCGTATAAATAGCTATTTCTTGTCGCCAAAAAATAAAGTTTTCAGTTGCTGAAAGGGATTTGTCAAAGAAGAGAACAGGCTTACTGTTGTTTCTTCATCAAAATTTTTCTTTGATGCAAACTTTGTGTGACATTGTGAACCACATTTGAAAACATCATTTACTACGAATTTACTTAAGGATTCTTCAAGTTTTGAAATAGTATTTTAACAAAAACAAAGTGTTCCCTTAGCCTGAACGGTGCGTTTCAAAGTAACAGACGCAGAGCATTACTCGTCATTATAAGCAAATACGTTATGAATCACTGTGTTAAAACGACGTTTCCGTTCATGTGTTTGCGACAACGATGAGATGATGAAACATTATGAACGTTAATCATTTTAACGTGTTTCTCTGCTTGACTAGACGAACAATACGAAAAAAGCGCGCTAAGTCTAAGGCGACAACAAAGCATTCATTTGCAACATGCGTTAGGGCACGAATACGCTGCAGGTGTTGACCTCATTCTGCTTTGTGCTGGTTTTCAAAAATTTACCAGTTTTTTCAACTCTCGTTCTATAATGTTTGTTTTCTCCTTACGAAAATTTTCCTCAGGATAAACACAAAAAGAAAAAAAATATCCTTGCCTTGCCAGAGCTCTAGGCCGAAACTTTACCTGTTTAAAATTTTGCCTGTCTATATAGTTGAAAAACAGTGTCCGTTCGTATACCGCAAATTATAGTAATAAGTATCTTGTATACTTTACTGAGAGTTACAGCTACAGCATTTGAAAGGCAGTACTTGAATAGAGCTGTATATGAATAACCAGATTTTACTATAGACGATCAAGCATAAAGCGTGCGAAATTTTGAAAGCAAAACGACAGTGTTTCAAGATGGGAAAAAACACCTGAGTATCTTATGAATTATTGAGCAGAGCTAGACAGGCGGATTGGCATTTTTTAATCGGTTAAATCATTTCAAAACCAAACGTGGGTTTATTCTGTTTTCCTATATGCGTGTAAAATCGAATCGTTGCTGTGAATGTACCCGCGTGGACACTGAAAAAAAACTTTTTTTGCTTTTCTTCGCAGTTTGCGCATGTTATTTCGACGTATAAATTGGCCTGGCCTTTGCGCAATAACTCTAATGTCCTCTAGTGTTTTGTTTTAGTGTAAAGAAAACATTTAAGCTGTCTGATAATTAAAAAATAAACGAATTTTTTTGTTACGCAAACATAGGCGGTAATTTGCACGCACTCTTGTCTCAGGTTTACGAAATATATGATTCGTATAGACAAGTAGTATATTGGACAACGTCGCAAACGTTTTGTGTATTAAGTGAAAGATGTACAAATTTGCGCGCAGTTTATTTGCTATAGTTTTAAAAATCAATATTTTAACTCGTTCACGGGAAACAAGCAATTTTCATCAACGCATTAGCAGTGTCATCTGAAGCGAAAACTAATCTAATTTCATGAATATAGTAATCAACAGTGATTAGGTGATGAAAACGCGCTGGGTGTAAAAGGCGGCCTCGATGATTGCAAATTCAGCCGCTGATAATGGATAAAGATTAGTGAGACTATTGAAATTGATTCCTCTCTCGGTCTCGGCGGAGCTTCGTACATGACTGGAGTGTTGGTCGCCGAGACATCCGCCGCTTTATTACATATTTACCATTCCTTCTTTTCGATTTTAGGACGACAACTGCCGTGGCCGTAACTTTGTTCAAGATTGAGCTTCAGTTGTGCCAAGGATGATATTCATGTATTAAAGTGTCTACATTTCGAGGTATGTGTATTCATTATTATAAGCTCGCGAGCATGTGTCGGCGGCTTCTACGCTTTTCATAACTTGTCGAAAGTTTAAAAACACTGCTCTTGATGAAGTAAAGACTGATTGTGTTTTAAAAATGAATATTTCATTATTGCACTTTATTAATTCCGAGCCGGACTTGAATTTATTCAACAAACAACTGACGAATTCCCTCGATCCTATAAACTGACTATTACGTTTGCATTTATATATTTTCGAAACCTGCGATAAAAATGCGTTAAATATACGAATGAAAGTTGAAACTCTCACTAAATTCTAGCCGTATTTACTAAATATTTCATCGACGCTTAACTCTCGTTCGGGATCATCTTCATTACTCATCAAATGTCTCGGAATTCTCAGGTATCTTGCTTTCCTAGCTTCTTCTAGTAATTCTTCCAATGGTGGAAGGATGAACACCGTTCTTTTTCTTCCATCAGGTGGAACATGCATGTATGATTCAATACCATCATTACTCTCGGCATTCGTCGCTTCATTCTCCGGATTCGTCGCTCCGTTCTCGGCATTCGTCGTTTCATCTTCAGATTGCGCGTTTGAATCAGTCTTGTTCGTGCTCAGTAACCGTTTTCGGGCTTGGCTACGTGCTGCGTGTACACCCAATTCGCGCGATTTAGCCGAGTCTCGTGTTGCACTGTGCGTGATGCGTGGTAACAATTCGGGCTTATTCCATCGTGTTTCGTTCTCATTACTCATCCATCTTTCGTTCTCGTTAAGTCCTTCGTGGTTAGCAGGGCTCTTTTCGTTCATAAAGTGTTTTGTTTCGTGATCACTATTTCTTGTTGCGTGGCCGTTTGGCGTTGTTTCGTGTTCAATATATCTCGTTTTGTGATCTGGTCTTACCTCGTGTGCACTGAAAAGTGTATCGTGCTGATATAATCCATCGCGTCTTGGCGTTGTCTTCGTAATCCTTGACAAATCATCAAAGTCATTTGCAGATGTGGCCCCCTCATTAATAAACTGAGAGACATTTTCTCTGCTCGGGGAAACTTTCACTTCTTTATCATCTTCATTTAACTTTCTTCTTGAATTAGATTTTGGTATTCTGCGAAAAATTGGGAACTTTTTTGCTCCTTTGCATTTGTGTTTATGCTCTTCTACCTTTGTTGCTTGTGCAGAAAATTGCGAGAAATTCCTGAGATTTTGTTCGTGGTTTCCAATTTCACGAATGCCTCTAAGGTCAACTTGTAATTTCCTAATTTCTTCGTCAATTTCGTTCTTGACAAACTCGTGATTGCTTTTAAAATGTTCGTGTTGTCGTTTTAGACGATTCCTGGCGTTTTTATTCACTTTCTTTACTTGGTTCTCTCTTCGTTCCACGTTTTCAGCGCTGATACTCAACTGACTGACTCTCTTGTCCATAATGCCACTTGATGTGAATTATTTTTGTGGAGTGCTTGAGAACTGAAATTCCTCCGCTGGTTTCGACTCGAGAAGTGTAATCTAATCCACCCTTTTGGATCTTATTTGTCGAACAGAATGTTGATGAGTTTCTATGTTACAGGAACTACGCGAGATTTCGACTCCAGGAATCCGAGTTGTTCTCTCTGGATAAGCTGTTTATCCCACCAAAAGAATAGCAGCATTTGACTCTTTGAATTTAAGAAATCTTTTGATAAAAGTTTCAGCTGAAGTTCTCCAAAGTAAACAGTGGTAATAGCTTCATATGATGGTAGGATGTTTATCACCTCAGGCCTTGATATCAAATCACTGGCAATCTAGATTTTTTTACTTCCTTTTTTTAATGTTTACCATTCCATGCATTGCTATGGTGTTCTATTGTTTGGATAACCTTTCGTATTTGTCATGTCTTCGCCCGCCTTGAATTGTACATTTGCTTTGCCACATTCTGGTTTAAACAAACATTAATCATTCAATGTCCCGCTTTATAATCTCCTTGTAACAAAATGTATATCAGAGTCCGATTGAAGTCTTCACAACGATGGACGCTTATTTCATCGTTTGCATAGCTGCCCAAGCTTGTTTCATTCCGTTTGTTGGCATTCAGTTTTAACTTGATATCTGAAGCCTGAAGGGTTAACCAAGCCGACAGCTGTTTGCAGTAAGCAAGTATTCAGTAACTGGTATGGAAACAAACATAAGTTGTTTTTACTAATATTTGATGTGGGATCATCTGGTTTTGTAGGATCGGCTCCACAGCGAGAAAGTAAAACCGTGAGAAATCATCAAGTGAAGACACGTCACGCGGTGACGGTGCCTGGTGGATTAGATGCCCTTGCCTATTCATCTGGGGCCAGTTGTTCGAAAGGTGGATAGCGCTATCCATTGGATAGTGAATTTTTCAACATTCATATAATTGGAAAAACATGTGGAAACTTCCATTTTGGTCAACAATTTAAACACTAGAGACTTTAATCTATCGTTACAAGTCGTAATATTATGTTATAACGATCAATGGGAAATTTTTCGAAGGCTACAAGAAATCACTATCCAGTGGATAGCGCTATCCACCTTTCGAACAACCGGCCCCAGAGGTATTTGTCGTGAGGGAATTTCGTCTACGCCTTTTGCTCTCACACTCTATAATCGGTTTTTCATCATGTGACAGCATGAAATCGTCGTGAGAACAATATTAAAAGTGGCTTGGAAACTTCTTTACAAGAAATTAAAGCTTTATCCTTGTTTTATCATTCATTTGACCTCTATCACCGGCTTAGAGCTTTGCAGTTTTCTCCTGTTTTTACACTGGATCAATATAATGGACAACTTAGTCTTTTGATGATCTGGATGAAGAACACTTTTTTGCTACAAGAAATTCTTCCCGTCGTCTTTTCAGCGTCTTTTCAAAAAAAATATTGTCACAAATGTGCAGCAACTTCTGTTTTGCGTTGTATCACTGAATAAAACTCACTGTTTTTAAACAACTTCTTTCTTCTCTTTGTTGCATAAAAGCAAACAATTCTAGCTGAGTTCTGCCGCTAGCCTGCGACTTTCCTTTTGGCCTAATTACTCTTTCTTTGACGGGCGAAATTTAATTAAGGTCCATTTTAAGGAAGTGTGTCTATACAACAGACAAACAGTCTGCTTAGCATTAGAAAAGCAAATATTAATATCCGAGACAATAGTTAATTTGCTCCATTTACTAAAGTCTGTCTAGCGCACTTTTGTGGAATCGCAACAAACTAGGCAAACTTTGCCTAGTTTGTTTATTCAGAGTCTTCAACAGCCATGATTGGCTAAGACTGTAAACGTGAATTGACAGTCGATAACATTGCGTCAAAGTAAGCTTTTTTTCATGTGCAAGCTTTTTTTCATTCCTTTTGAACAAGTTCTGTCATGTTTTCATATTGACGAGCTATTCTTTATCATAGTTGCTCCAGTTTCTGCTTCGTGATCTCCGCAATTTCATCTTTGACTTCAGGCTTCAGTAGTTCTTTCTGGTTGGAAAAAAATATATAGAACATTAGCTGTTTTGAAAACATAACCCAACGCTTTTACAATGATATAGAGACTGTATACTGATTCACAGGAGGTTTTTTTGTTTGATCTCTAACTTACAACATTATATTGCATAGAGGTCTCCACCGCATAATTCAAACTTGAATCATATATCGTCATTCTGTGATCCGTCAGAGCTAGTATGCAGTTCCTGAGTCGAGCTATCATCTCTCTATCTTCTTTTGTGACGCCTTCTGACTGAGAAGAAATGACAGAAATGAAATATTAAGAGACTGGTTACTTCCTCGTTGTGACTTCGACGTTTTACCATAAACAACACGTTTCATTCTTAGAGATTGCAAGTTAGCCAAATTTAAAATGATATTTACCTTGTTATCTGGATGAGGCGGCTGTATCCAAATATATCCATTATTACCAATGATAACGCTTACTCCACAGGCCAAGTCATGAAAATGGGTCTTACATCTTTTAATGAGCGAAGGTGACACTTGCACTAGCATGCCTTGTTCAAGCTGAGAAATTAGCAAAAGATATATTTTTCTGCAATGTTCTCTACTTGTACAAGGGCAAGAAAAGGACCAGATAACTCAGGATAGGAGTTTCTAGATAATCTGCATTTTCAATCTACATTAAACAGTTTTATTTAGAATCAAAAGAAAGAAAAAATTCATGAGAAAATTACAACCTTTCCATATTTCTGACTTCGGGTGTGTAGAGAGAGTGAACCGTCTGCAAATACAGACTGAACTTCTGCCTGTTTTCATTGTTAGGGAGTTTGTATTCATACACACAGAAGAATAAAGTTATGGCCAAGTTTACTTTTGAGAACCAGGTAACTTGTATAAAAGCCTTAGTGGTATAGCTATAAGTTATTTTTATTAAGATACGCTTATCAAATCTCCTTCACACAAGACATCTCTCATCTTTAATTCATCTTGAGCTGATCTTCGCCTCTACAATTTGATATAATAGAAAATAGACATTGAAATGTATCCAGACTGTTAGCTTAGTGAAACTTACTGTCTATTTGTCTTCATGCATTTACCAGTTCGCCTCCAGGTAAGTTCACTGAAGACAACATCAGCACTGAATCTACTTTCGCAAATGTGTCCACTTTCCATCGTTTCTGGCCAACCTGTTCCAATAAAGTATTACACAAAAGTCATTTCATAAGCTGCTGAACTTTATGATATTCTTGGACAATGAAATCGATTTTTAATATTTGAAGCCAATTTAGAACAAAATGAGAGGTTTTGTATTTTTGAGAAAATGACAAGGGTGGAGCCCATTGTTTGAAGGAAAGACACTTTCCAAAACTTTCAATTTTGTCTAAAATATTTTTCTTGGATAAAGTGAGATTAAAGTCACCCAAATTTGAACTAACCTCTTTTATTCTGCCAACCACGACATCTCCAACCTCACCATTATATCTGTTGGGACATGGAAAGTCAAATTTGCAACCATTCAAAATGGTTTTTCACGAATCTGTATTGTTGTATACCTGGTCTTGATTGGTTTCACTGATATCAACTTATTTACGGTCTCCACAGTTCCAATGACTGATGCTACAATTTTATCCTCATGTACAAATGTACCGTGACCTCTGTGAAATAGCAAAGTTTCTTTCGTAACACTTTAAAATGAATACAAGTATATAAATATATATAGTTCACTGTTCAGCACCTCATGTAATTTGACGCTTCTGTGATAATATCCCCAGGCGAAACAATCTTTTTCTTGGCGATAAAATCACTAGCGGCAAACGAAAGTTGTCGTTTCTGTTGCTTCCTCGGTATCCGCACTTCGATATTGGACATATTTTCGCTCTAAATTAGTTTTTACTATTTCTTCACTCCTTCATCATCGCCATTTTGCATTTTTAAGCGCATGTAGTACATAGTCATTATCATCAGTCAAAATGTACTCGTGATTACTCGTCATTAACGATTTGTATCCGATCTAGAACCGAAGCTGAATCATTTGCATGAGTGGGAAAGAAGGCGAAAGAAAAACATGGCAAAACCTACAGGAAAAGCTGATAATTTTCGACGAACTTGGGACACTGAGGAATACGAGAAGCTAGCTAAACACAGGCTAGAAAATGAAGATGAAGAAAAAGCGCCTAAACGATCAATTCCTGTTAAAAGAGAGCTTTTAAAACCGCGTGAACATGAAGTGGATTTGGACTCAAGTTTGGGTAAATCTGTTGTGATCACAAAAAGCACTCCAACGTCCCAACAAGGCGGGTATTTCTGTAATGTTTGTGACTGTATCGTCAAGGATTCTATCAATTTTCTTGATCATATTAATGGTAAGAAACATCAACGCAATATGGGCATGTCCATGAAAGTTGAAAGATCTTCACTTGAGCAAGTGAAGAAGAGATTTGATTTGAATAAAAGAAAATTAGAGGAAGAGAAAAAAAAGAAGGACTACGATTTTGAAGCAAGAATGGTGGAACTCAAAGAAGAGGTAGGTGAACGTGCGCGCCACGTTTGTTCACTATCACATATGGACAACCCAGACTGGAAAGTTTGCAACATGCGCAAAGGATAAACATTGGTCGTGGAAAATATGCGCATACAGTAATTAAAAATTTTGCAGACAAGCAATTTCTGTCGCACACAAAAAACAAGGAAATGGCTGTTTGTCTGCTTGCTATTTTTTTTGGATTTGGCATACGCCATCATAACATTACTATCAGCGGAATCGTTTGTGCACAAATAGTGCTTTTATGATCAATTGCTGCACAGTCTGCGCATGTATGCACCAATTTCTAAAAGTGCGCATATGCAGAGGGTCGAGCATTCAAAGTGCGCAAGGGAGAAATCCTTTGCGCAGGACAAACTTTCCAGTCTGTTGGACAACATCCCTCTACTATGAGCACCTTTATTTGGTCCGTCGCTCATGTAGTTTGTTTGTGTTTGTAGGAAGAACGTCAAAGAGAGAAGCGAAAGGAAGCGAAGAAAAACAAAAAAAGAAAAGTTGAAATAGACACTGCTACCGAGATTAACCCTGAAATGGCAGCCATGATGGGATTCTCTGGTTTTGGAGGCAGCAAGAAATGACACATTACTGGCAGGGTTGTTACTGCATTCTGGCATGTGACATTGGCTACAGCAAGGTACAAAATGTTTCTGGTCTTGAGTTACTGAATTTCAGACGGTCAGAAATTTCTGGATGCAATACAAAACTTTTATTTTTTCTCTGAGGTGTTTGTGCTCATTTTATGGCGAGCATTTTGCCAAATCATAGTAATCTCCAAAACTGTGGAAATCTATAGAATAAATTTGTAAAGTTTCTCCAGTAACAGTAGCAAGCAGCAGTCATTCTTCAGATGTTTTTGGGAAATCCTTTGGAGATTCAGCTAGAATGGAGTTTAGCGGACACCGGATTAGGGTAAGGGGGGATTGCGGGCTCAGTGTTTGCAATCTAATATTATGTCTTTTGGATGGTCCGCTAAACTACATTCATCCTGGGGATTGTGTAAAAGGTGTTTGTTGTTGGATGTATGAAATGAAAAGCAACTCAAAATTCAGGCAAAAAACATGGTTGTTTTTACGTGGAGATTTTGTGTATTTCTTTAAATAGTATTCATTGTTTTCTCTCCATGTCTTCTTCTGCAGTTGTTTTATTGATTACCAGCATAAAGATAGGTGTAGTTTGTATGTTTAATATTGTTTATACTGTTGTATATCATTTTATAATCATTTTGCTTAACCGTGGTGCCATTTTCGCCATTGTGTATGGCTTAGCACAACTGCATTACGTACAGATTTTTGCTTTTGTTAAAAAATTTTTCGTATGCTCATGATGATGTGGAAGGAATTAAAGTCGTAAATTTAAGCCATGCTGGCGATTGTAGCCGGGAGTTAGGTGGGTACAAAATGACGGTAATTTGGAGCAACAATTGAATTTTCTTACATGAAGTAACGTTTTATAAAAAAACATGGCGTGTTTATAGCCTATGGTTTTGGTCCTTGGAAATGACTGGAAAACATTGGTATTTTGAAAAAGGATATAGTTTAATTTGCTTCCTCCACCCCTTCCTTTAGACGCAGTATTGTCAAAATGAATTTTGATGAAAGTTTATTTGAGGATTTTTCTACAAACACGAAGGAAAAATCGAAAGAACGACTTCCTTATTCAGTGAAACGTCAAGAATTTTGTGTGAGTATTTGTCTTTATTCACAGAATATTTAAACAGAAGTGAAGATCTGATATTCTTAAGTGAATGAAATATACAGTAAAGCTGCATTGCAAAATTTCTTGCCTGCCGGTTATTCAGTTACAAATGACTGTACGAGTAAAAATCATCAAGTGGTTTATACAATGTTGGGTACAATTGCAGAATACCCTGTCATAGTGGGTGGCGTCAAGGTCAGGTTCGGAATTGAGTAACAATATTTGACAGTGTATTCTGCAATTGCTCCCAATGTTGATAAAAACAGGACGCAACAATACTTGTGCTGCACCTGTTGCTCACGGATGTTAAAAACATTGTTCAGTATTTTTAACAACTGTAAGCAACTGGTCTCGCACAACATTTTTGCACTCTGTTACGTGACAGGCTCCAAGGTGGTGAATGCAGTTTAAGAGATGCCTTATGACGCGGCTGATCATCCAAAACGTATATTATAAACAACAGTTGTAAACACTGAGCCCGCAATCCCACCTTGCCCTAACCTGGTGTCCACTAGACTGCATTCTAGCTGCTTAGGATTTTTAGCTGTGTAGTTCCATGGACGTAGAGTGGGAGCTGAAACTGGTCGGTACCAATAGAAATTAGTGGACTATTTAGTTAGCCTAATCAGTAGCAAGAGGCTGCACATGATGAGTAAAATCATCTGGTGTTAGATGGCAAATAATCTGTTCATCGATGTAATGTAGGGTTTAACAGAAGATTGAGATAGGATGGTAGTGGGCCTGCAATTAACCATGGTTTATTTTCTAGTGGTATTTGCATGGTGAAAATAACACTGACTTGTCAAAGAATATTGAAAGGTTGAAGTATAAAGCTGATTATTTCTACGCTCAATGTCAATTGAAACAGGCAATGGAGTGTTATGAGGAGTTGTCTTTGATGGTTCCTGTGGCCAATACTATTCTAGCACAAGAAATTTGTGAGTCTAAACTGCTTTGTTCTACAAAATTACTATGAATCACACCATGATTACTTTTAGACATTTATTTAGATTAATTTGATTGTTGTAAATTTAAAAATTAGCCATATTTCCACACCACACAATGAAATTTACACAAGATTTGACAACAAGACAAGTCGAAAGACATCAAGAATTCGTTTAACCTGATTAACATACCAAAAAATACGCTACAAGTGATGACTTACTTTGGTGCACTTTCTGGTAAAATTTGGCTGCTTTTTCTACTTTTAATAAGAAAACTAAAATCACCAATTACTAAATACCATAGCCTGTACTTCTAAGACAAATTTGGCTAGTTTTCCATCTTAAAAGACACCTAAAAATCATCGAAAAGTAAAGGATACAGCCTTGGAATACAATTGGAATAGAACAGTGGAGGTCACTTAGGTCAGTAAACTTGACTAAACTTTACTAAGTACTTTTAATTTCCTTTGCCATTGCAGGCAATAAGGACTTCGTCGCTTTCTTTTTCTTTTAGTCTTTTCTCTGATGTTCGTCCTTGGAGAAAATATAAGGTAAGAATGAGGAACTGACGGGTATACTGTTAATATTCTATACAACTCACAAAAGCAGATTTAGCCGAGAGAAATGGTTCTAAACAAAATTTGAGCAGATATTTTTAGTTCAAAGCTATATTTGAGAACATTGCGTTATGTCTGAACCAAAATTTTATGGAAATAGTAAAGATGTTGTAGTTCTTATAATAAAGAGATAAACGTCGAATTTTTACTGACTTCTAATCGCAGTTGAAGAAGAATTGGATAAAAAATTTCCTCTTAAATAAGCTGGCTTTTTTGTTTTCCAAATCTATAAATCGACTAGTAACACATGTATACCACATATACTGTTCACTTGCAGGGTGCCACTGAAAAGAGATTTGTCCATTTTCAATTTGGAAAAGAAGGCGAGCGCCAGTTTGGGCGTCTTTGGCTGACTTTACGTCAACATGTATTTGCCATTTCAAGGTAGTTTTCTTCCAGAATTTCACCCAAAACGTTCATTTTGTCGTTTTCGAGCGTTGCTCGTCATTTTTCTTTGTTTTAAACACATTTATGCACTTTATTTTTTACAAATTCAACGATTGTGGTTCATCTTCAGGACGAAAATTTTGCAGTGGTCTTGGTCGAAGGGAAGGAGCAACTGGACTTCACAAATCATTGGTACGTCGTATGTATCCATAATTCCGTATGCGAATTGATGGCACTAACTTGATGGCAACTTTAACTAGCTTTATACTAACTCGATGGCAACTTTAACTAGCTTTATACTAACTCAATGCCAATGTATTACTAAGTGACTTAGTATAAGTTAAGTTAGCAACGACTTAGTCGATTATAGTCCTACCATAATAAACTAAGGTTAAGGTTATATGTCTTAGCTTTAGTATTATATAGTCCTACTACTTCTTAGTATATAGTTTTACTTAGGATATAGGCCTTAGTATTATAGTCCTGCCATTTCTGTAAAGCTTAGTAACGCTTTAAAGAGTGTTAATTGTGATTTTTTTATTTTAGGGTGAATGAGTGCGGAAAGACCTGTCGGTGGCCAAGTGGCATTGAGCGCTACTTATACTATATACTATTTATATATATCTTGATATGTACTAATTATAGTATATACTATACTAGTTATATCTCTAGTTATGTAAAATGTAAATCGTGAAAATGTGAAAAATGATACGTGTATTCAGTATTATTACAAATTAACGATTTTCCCGTATTCTTAAATTTTAACAGCGCACGTACCTGAAAAATGATACGGGAAAATCCTTAATTTGTAAAAACACTGTTTAAAAAATCATACGGGTAACGGGAAAATCCTTAATTTGTAAAAACACTGTTTAAAGGTATCATTTCTCTTATTCATCAGTGTTTTTACAAATTAAGGATTTTCCCGTTACCCGTTACCCGTTACCCGTGTGATTTTTACAGCGCACGTACGCGAAAGACGAGAGAAATACGGGTAACGGGTAAACTGATTATCTAGTAGATAGTGGAATATGATAGAAGTATAATAGTAATGCAATAATAGTAAAGCCTATTTTTTATTTTAGGGTAAATGAGTGCGGAAAGGCCCGTTATAGTTTCCCTCAATAAATGTCTCAGCGTCGGTAGCCAGGTGGCATTGGGCGCTACGCCTCACTCGCAATTGTTTGGTTCAAATCCGGACTTTCAAGAAAAAAATATGACTTTTTATCTGATGGTTAAAGAGTGCGGAAAGACTCGTCTAAGTTTCCCTTGAATATTACTCCTGAGTCGGTGGCTGGGTGGTTCGGTCTTCTGACTGTTACCAGTGCTGATAGCCTTGCGG
>JAODVM010080875.1:0-16982 GCA_025400095.1 Phenganax marumi | reverse complement strand
CAGCAGGACACACTTGGCGCCCGTGCCCAATTCTCCATGTGAACACCGCCAAGCCAATTCTTCAAGACGTGCACGGTCTGTCCATACGAGAGCTTGACGGTCGCACATGGCGATCGGGTGGGATCTTGGCCATCGGCCAATCGGCAACACTTGAGACCACAATACCACGAAACGCCGCGAGACCAATGAACTCCCTGGCCCCAGGGCGAGTCCAACGGCGCGGTGCTGGTGCTGGAGAAGGCCCTCCCCTGATGAGTGGAGCTGTGGGAATTGTGTCCCAGCTGGGCTACGCTGATCCTAACGAAAGTATCGTCAAATTGCTTCGCCAAGTGAAAGAACAATGCAAACCCTTGGGTCTTGGAGCAGGTGCATGTTTCATCTTGCTGAAGCAAGTGTTTCTAAACATATTTTGGCCCAGGCCAGAATAACGTGGAAACACTCCTCTGTTCATCGACCATAAGTTCGATATTGTTGTGGTCTTGTGCATCTTAAGCTGTTCACTGCGGAATATATGTCCGGCATCTGGCATTGCATTGTGGTGAAGCAACTAATCATAATAAGAATTCACACAACCCGCGGTCACGTCATCCAACTGTACACGATAAGAGCAGGGGTGTCATATCAACTTCATGTGCAGTTCATTTCTGTCATGGTCAAAGTACTCACAGTAGCTTCAGGGTGTTTGAGGTACACGGAGCTCCAACGATGGGAAGCCTCAAGCATGACCGGCATGACCGTCCAACATAGTCAGGTCAGGTGACTTTGGATGAACGCATCTGGTGGGCAAGAACTCCAAGGAAACAGTAGAGAGACTTCCACCCCCATCACTTCACAACCAAACTGAGGCGAACCGTTCCCCGACGCTAGAGTTCCAGCTCGTTTGCAAACAACCTCCCACATACCCTGACGGGATCGCTGCCGATATTCCGGAAGAGAAGGTCCTCTATCACTTCATGGGACCAAAGAACATACAGTATTACCTGCATTGACACCTGAAACCACCCCAACTTAATAGCCGGTGGGTATATCCTCTTCCCTGGGCTGAGTGGATGATGATGCTTCAGCTGCAGGGCCTTGCTCTAAAACAGTGATATTATCTTCTTGTGAAACCGTAACCCGACGGCTCGTTCCAGGTTTTCGAGGACGGACCCTCAGTATACCTAGTATACCACATGAATTTATCCTCTGACTCCCCTAACATGGAAGGGTAAAACGCCCCCTGCTTGTAGAGGACAATGATCTTCCTGTCGGACACCCCCCCACCCCTCCTTAAGGGTCCCACTTACGGGTCTCCCTTAAGGGTCTCCTACCCCCAACATCTGCCAGGTCCCATGTCCCGGCGGCTTGTTTGGGTCTTGTTCCCCGCCGAGCGCAACGCGATGCTGGCGGCAAAGCCTGGGCTGGCCTGGCACCGTTCGCGTCTCCGTGGCACCAGAGCGGCGAAAGACGGACTGGACCAAATGGTTAACCTTGTTCCACCTGTTCTGATTCCAGTTCAGTGGGGAAAGCTTGCATGCCCCACCCCAAAAAGGTTATCCACTATAGGTGGATCGGTTTATCCACTGACTGAGTAGGAAGACCGAGGCTATTCCAGCACCACCCAGTTTAGGTGTTTCTTCTTGAAAAAATAAACTCCCCTGACTGACCATGGTGTGTTCCATCCTATCTCCATCTGAACTGGGTGGTACTGGTTTGTCATTGATCGTCATAGTAATGACCAGCTACATCTGAGGAAATTCCGGGGAATCGTCCAGTATACTACAAGTAGGCATATAAAATTTATATAACTATTCCAGTCCAACGGGCGATGCTCCACAAACAGAGGCTGCTCCACAAACATGAAGAGCAGCCCATGTGCTGAGGTGGAGCCGAGGTGTGCTGTCGGGTGCCGAGGTGCTGAATCATGTGCTGTCGGCCGTGCTGAATCTGCTGTGAGGCACTGGAACAAGAAAGGAAACTGCAGCTGAACAAGAACCATGGCGACGAGCAATTGCACATGTCGATCGACATCGTCGACACATGAAACATGATGAAACATGTATCAAAAATGTTATGCTGAAATCCAATGGGGATTACAACACTGTAAAAACATAACTAACAAACACAGCGCTCAAACGCCGCACCTCTGCAATGGGCGTCCAAGCGTGTTCAATCCTCAAGGGAGTCCCCGATCAAACCGAAGCAAATCATTGGAGACACGCCCCACTGCTAGACCCTCGTCCTTTGTAGCTGGCTGGATCAGCCGGGTGTCACCTCCCAAAAAGGTAGATTACACTTGGGAATTGGCTAGATTGGACCTTTTTACCTGTGTTGCTTTGTCATTCTACACTACTCAAGCAGCTGTTTTATCTTGCAACCGCTTGACCTTTGTTCCCAAGTCCCGTGAGAGTCATTGGAGAATCCCATGTGCAGCCCAGGAGCAGCAAATACCTTTGGCGGCGATGCTCCGTCGGAAAGTGCCGAACCCATCTGATCCATTTTTGAACAATAATTTCAATGACTTGAATGGTTGACACTCCCGAGTTTTGTCAAGAGTCAATACATTTTATATAAAGTGATCTTGCGGACATGCCAGCAGTCAATTGTGAAGGGGTATGCAATCTTGTGTCAAGAAGCACTGACAAGGTTCGGCGCAATGCGGGGATATTTTCTGACACCGGGCGTGCGATGAAGGAGTTTACTGAGTCTCCCAATGACCGGAAGCAAGGTTCGTACCATGACGCTTGCGGCTCACGAAGCAACACCTACATCTAGGCCTATAGGATATAATTTCTGTTGCCCCAAGTGAATCCTCAAGATGCCAGCCCAATCCTGATGCTGTTGGAGAAACTTTCATAAAAATTCATGGGCAGCAAAAAGC
Source organism: Phenganax marumi (assembly GCA_025400095.1). Classification (NCBI taxonomy): domain Eukaryota; kingdom Metazoa; phylum Cnidaria; class Anthozoa; order Malacalcyonacea; family Clavulariidae; genus Phenganax; species Phenganax marumi. The sequence goes on along the minus strand of JAODVM010080875.1, from coordinate 14,122 downwards.
AAATACTCTAAAATAGTGATACCTGTTTATTGACTGTTACAGGTAATGTGACTGGCCCAAACGGAAACGGCATCTTCGCGAATCCCGAACCGTCGGCTTCCCGATGGGTCTTTCATTGGATGGATTCATGAAGAAGTCCAGCAGTAAACTCAGAAAACTGCCCTAACTGACTGCCAAAATGGATTGAACCACCTCTTTCAAATGGAGAGGTGAACAACCCCTCAAGACGAAATTAGTGAATAAGTTTTTTCCCCAACTTTGTTGAGACATTCCAAGGTGAACCACCTGAAGACGTATTGAATACCGCCCCGGTCCGAAGTTCCCGAGATGAACCCCGAGCGAAGGCACGTCCCCACCGATCGGGCATGACGCAGCACCTGCGCGGCGGAGAGGTCTGCGCCGCCCGGCAGGAGACCATGCAGGTGGGACGTAAGCGGCGCATCTGCAGGTTGGATTGAAACTGGGTGCCACTCCTCAATCTCCCAACGGCCTTTTGGGAGGAACAATGCGCCCAAGAAGGGGTCTTTTTTCCCCCGTTGGGGAACAGGAGTCCTGGCAGAATTGGAACCTTCGGCCTTGTGGCCAGAAACGAGGGCGCACATCCTTGGAGTTCTGGAACTCATGGCCAGTAAACCTGTGGCCCTCGAAAGAATTGGATCAACTTCAACAGATCAAATCAACCTGCTCCTTGTGGGGGTGGACATCTACCTCTAAACACTAACACTCGTGGGGGTTCTAATCCGTGAAGAAGAACATGCGTCATTGACCAATGAACTTGCGGCTTCCGGTTGACAGTAGGGCTGTGGATTTTCCGGGCGAAGGAACTCTCCCAAGGAAGTTCTGCCAACGGCGTGGCACATTGAGAGTGAGGGTAGGTCGGTTCCTTGACGTTGCTTGGTTCTGCAGTAGCCATGGTAGTTCCATTAACCAGGAAACCACCGCAAGTTGCCTGCAAGAGTGAGTTGTCCAGCACACTACTGATGCTACCTGGAGTCGTTGATTCACATCCAGCGTTCCCGGAATGAAGCCACACAAAAGACGCAGCAAGTCACCATGAATCTCTCACGTACTTCACTTTTATATAGTCGCTAAAACCAAAAGATGTGCTTTGCAGTAAAGAGTAAGCACATGCAAAGAACAAACGAAGCCAGCGCACTAACTTATGCTATTTTGAATGAATTGTCCACCCGGTGTTCTTTTGTGCCATTACTGAGTGATATTGCGCAGGCCGCCCGATCTGATCCATACCCGCAACGCGCGCTTCAGCGCGCCTTGGAGTTGGTCAGGGATGGCACTCCTCGGGAGTGGTGGACACCGAGGCAGGTGTCGGAGGTGGTTCTCGATGCCGGGGTGATCTGAATGATCTCAGACTTTCCAGTAGACTCTTGATTTTTGAACCCCCCATATGAAGAGGATGTTGCACTTCAAGTGAGGGGGGGTATTAATCAAGAGTCTACATTAGAAATGTTAAGCCATACTTTCTAGCGCAAATGGGGTGAGGGTCAAAAGGTGGTTGTGTCATCTTGCACACAGGAGCACAAGCATAATTCCAAGCAAATTCTCCAAGATGCTCTGGGTTCGAATGGAAGTGGTGGTCTTCAGGGTAAAGACTCGTCATCTATGCTTCTTCTCTCTGAAGGACGTATATCATTCCGAAATCCCTCACGTCTCCAAATCGACAGTTGGCATATCCTAGGTGCAGGCCCTCTCCTTCCAAGGCTTGTTGCCAAATGCGGTGGCAATGATGCACGGTCTGGCGTCAGAGATGCGGCAGATTGGCGTCGGGCTAGCTGTCACTATCCCAAACTCTAAGTCGCCGACTCGCCTAGCAAAGGAAGTGGAGAATTCTGGAATCTTGCGCCCCAAGTTGATCAAGTTGAAAGCAAAACTCATCTGTAATTAATAAATGGAATTAAATGGACATATAAATGGAAGGCACACATCTTGACCAGGGGGGACACGATAAAAATGACAACGGTGGCCCACCATGGCCCACCTCCATGCACCCTCGCTAGCTCGGTCCCTAATCCGCCCAGCTGAGCTCTGCCGCCGCCGTTTGTCCCGAGCCCTGCCGCAGCCCGCGCCTGGGGTTTGCTGCAGTGCTTCCGCACGCGCGCACGGTACAAGGCGCTCAGGTTTCCACTGGACCTCGCGCGGTGTCTGCATCGCTTCGGGAGAGATGAGCGAAGGAGCCAAGAACGAGTGGACTCGATCAGACTGCGAGTGGTCGTCACCTGAAAAATGACATGCAAAAGGTTCCACAAAATGGTGACCTGGTCATCGGAAAGTGACCTGGTCAACTGGTTAGTTTTTTCTTCTTCACCATGCACAACTTGCCATCGTCTGTAGCCAGCTCCTGCCCGGAGGCACAGACGTGGGTTTGAAAGGGCTATAGCTAATAGTGATAAGTGGATGCCATATGATGCCATGGGTAAGGGTGGCAAGCACAAACTAATCCTCTTGATCTCGAAATTCTGACGAAGGTGCCATAAGGTGCCACTCGTAAGACTCGGCAACGAAAGTAAGAAGGGTGGCTGGATCTTGAGGGGTCTACAGGGGTGGTTTTTCACTTCCCGAAATTCCCTACCTTCGTCGCACGTGTCACGAGTCTGTTGTAGCGCTTGTTGTAGCGCGTGCCACGTCTGCCACGTCGCCGCTTTTCTTGCTATAGGCTAGTCGGCTAGTCGACCAAGCCATACCATGAAGACCAAGGTCGGGCACATTGTCAGGAACGCAATCTGAGTGCATTGAAGACTCTGAAGAAACTTCCTGGCTGCCAGACCGCTAAAATCTGCTAAGATTTAAGGCTGTCAAGTCATGCCCGGGCATAGATCGACCTTCCCGTTTAACACACTCCCATTGTGTGAGCGCTTCATGAAGGTCTTTGTCAAGGATTGACTCACTCGATGTTTGTGGTCCCCGGCCAGCGGCTCATGGTCGTTCTCTCAGGGTCATCCAGGCAGCAGGTCTGGTAGTCTAGGCGTCCCAGGAGTGGTCGGCGTGGCGGATTTGGGTGCTCAAGTGTCAGAACTGAGTTCTCTGGGGGGTATGGACGTGAGGTCTCTCTCTCTCTCTCCTCTCCACTTGTTTCATACATCGAGATTGAGGATCAGTGAATCAGTGAGGGCATGATACGAAGAAAGCAAAACCTCGCCCCATCAAACACATATGACTCACGACGACGCACCCGGCCACGACCCATCCGGTCACGACGCGCTCAGTGCTCCACTGAAGCGATAATCCCAACAGTCCAGGAACTGCCCTGCCTGAGGCGGGTGGCGGACCCACGGCGTCCGGGACGCACGGCGGTGGAAGGAACATCTCAGAGAACTCGTCATCCCAATATACACATTAGCAGGTGGAGACCTCAAAAATTGTATGTTATAATAAGTTATATACACTTGTGTGGGGGTCATAGCAACTGAAGTACCAGGCAGGTCATGCTGGGATCTGAAGTTCGTTGGTGAACCGGAAGGTCGTTGGTGAAGAGGCGGGAGTCCAGGTGGTTTCAAATGGGTTCATCCATCTGGATAAGACCAAGTACCGTACCACCTCAAGCATGCCCAAATCGCCTAAACCATCCTAAACACACCAGGTCTGGGTTCAGTTCTTGGTGCTTCGACAGGTGAGTCCCATCTCGAACTTGGGTGGATCAACCAGTCCCGAGTCCCGTCATCTCCTTAGATGGCCAAGTGCAGCGTCACATGGAGCTTGGGGATGTCTATACATGCATAGGGTTGTACCAAATCCTTCCCATCAGCCACTAGCGGAAACTCCTGAGGTGGTCTGGCTGAATTCTCCAAGCCAAGCATTGCTTGGCCGGTCCGGGGTTTTAGCACTCACTTGCCCCAACAAAAAAAACACTCCATCCCACTCCAAACTCCTCAAACTCACTGCTCCAAACTCAGGAGATGGAAAAGTGCAAAACAACAACTACAGGCCCAACAACATGCAACAACATGGAAAAACATCCACTGGTGAGTTCCAAAGGAAGCTGGGGTTGCAATTATAGGGGGTCCCCCATTTTCTAGTGAATATTCCCATGGGTTTGCCAAAACTATACAGGCCTCTGAAAGAGAAGTCCGATAAGTCCAAGGTGCCGGTTCTCAGAAATACCCATTTAACTCCAACGACGGGGAGAACATGGGGTCTCAGTCGACACTGAGCTCTCAAAACTCCGATAAATAACTCCAACTCCGACTTGCCTTCGTCCTAAACTTGTTCGATCTCCTTTTTCATCTCTTATGGCTGGTCACCCCCAAGTGGTCGAGTCCCGCCGCAATTTGGAGCAACTCATCTCGGATGACTCACGACTCGGAGATATCTCACTCGAGAGAAGAAAAGTTCCACACCTTCTTCGTCGAACAGGTTCCACGCCTCCGGGCTGCTGCAACACCTTTCGTAGGTGTATTTGCCGAACCAACAGCCATCCGGCCTCATTCCATCCATCCGCCGTCCAAAACGCCCCGTACGAGCGGCGCGCCCCACCCATCGGTGCCGCGCGGTCCGGGCGCGGGTGCTGCCAGGGTCCGGGTGTCCATGAACCCTGCGAAGGACACAGCTTCATCAACTCCAAAACGGCTGGCAAAGCTGTAAAGCTGACAGTGTGGAATCAAGTGGACTGGAATCTTCAGTAGTTAGATGCTCAAATGGTATGGTGAGTAGGTCTCGAATCCTGAATGCTGGCCAGTCCGATCCAGTCCCTACTACCGAATCCGTTCAGCACCTGCCATCGATTTGCCATAGCTGCATGGTTCCACAAATGTCAAACCCCCGTTCTTTTTAAGCACCTGGTCTATCCTGATCCGACCTTCTGTCATGTCCTCTTGGGAAAAATGGCCGAACTCCACTGTCACAGTGACCCACATCATGAGGATCCCATTGCATCCCACCCAAAAGCAGCCACCTCCCCCCCGGCCGCCATCGTCCAGCGTCCACGGCGTCCCGCTGGTCGAGACCCCCGACTGCAGATTGGCCTTGGCCGCCAAAGGCGAGATCTGGCCTTGGCGATGGAAGTCACAGGTCGTCTGTTGGAATCGGGATGGACATCGGGTCTGAACAAAGGCAAAGGCGATTGACACAGTGACACCCCAATTGAACTTCTTGAACTTGTACCTGCAGCACTCACCAAAATGGTCTTGGGCCGATCCTTTCATCTCAAGCTGCTGCCTTTCCAATCAAGAACCCACCGGAAACCGAGGCCTCCCCGAAAACAGGTGCGATCAGTGACCAGGCTCACGAACAAAACACAAACAGGACCCACGCCTAAGCTTGCGTGCTCAGCTTCCTTGTCCTACTCTATAGCGTTCGGACTTCAAGGCGAACACGGCGGCGGAGGGCGGCCGGTCGAAAGCAAGCCCAATTCACTATACAACAGGCGACGCAAGCGACGCATATGGTTGCACTGAAAGGGATTGGAGTGCATTCGTGTGATGCAACTCAAATATGGCCCATCTTGCAGCTCTGGACTCAAGTGTCGTTGAGCTGCATCTGCATCGTCGATGATTGTGCGGATGAATCGGACATCTATATACATAGGACATAAGTATTTCTATGCATTAATTGATATTCTTGCAGCATTTTGGCTATGCCAATTGCTAGCTGGTACCTTCCTTACCCTCCTTACTTGCTGGCAGTTTGGCACTGCTAGCACCACTCATTAAAAGCGTCGGCAAAAACGCCACTGGTGGCGAGGAAACTGAGGAGGTAGGAGCAACCCGCAACCTCAAGTTCTGCATCAAGTTCTTGAGCGTGCTTTCCTTAGATTTGCGACTCAAGAACCTAGAAACGACACGTAAACTTTAAACAATATGAAACAGCACAATGTGATTTTAGAGTCCATCTGCCGTAGATTAGGGGTTCACCAGCTTGGGGAGCATCAACCCATCAAGAAAACCAAGCTTCGTAGTGCAAGTGGGATGCTTCCAATGCATTGCAAATTGTATCGCATACAAAGGTGTTCATTGTATCAAAACCTCCTGCCAGCAACACTCCATGGAATTTTGTCTTCTGCACCTATTCCCAAGTGGCACTCTAGGGTACAAACAGTCTTGCGTGTTTTCCTCTAGCATGGTTGGCGCTGGGCTTGGGGGAGAGGAGAAAAGAAAAAGCAAACGAGAGAGGAACAAAGGGGAGAGAGGCTCCTGTCCTGTTCTTTGTTGGCATTTCTTGTTTATTCGTTTTGAGGCTGTCATTTTTCAATCATGGGTAAGGTTTCTTCATTTCCTTTTGGTGCCTTTTCCTTTTTCCTTCCCTTGCTGCTTGCTTTATTCTGGCATCTGTTAGGTACTGTCCTTCCTTCAAAGATTTGCCTTCACTTATATATGTTTGTCTTTTCTTGTCACTGCCTTTTCCGTTCTTATCCTTTCTGGTGCTTCTGTTCCCTAACCTTGCATTCCTTTCCTTCCTTTCGTTCTTGCCCGGCTTCCCCTTGACTTTTACTATGATACTTCCCCGTCCTTTCCTTTTCTTTGTTGCACACTCAGGGTGCAGTCCTCCTCTTTCCAGTTGCAAAGGGGTTCACCCTGCCCCCCGCGTGAACCAAAACGGCTCCCCAAAACTACCGTTGGTCGCAAACTCAGGCCCCATCCAAGTCCTGGCATTTGCTCAATCAGGGAATGGATCATCTGCCGATCTTCCTCTGCCGATGCTACAGCACTTCGAGTGTCGAGTGTCGCAACGGTCTGGGCGACGGCCACAGCAACATCAGTGCCGGCTTTGCCCTGTTGCAAGACACCCGAGGAAGTGCAAAGAAGCAAACCATGAAAGTGGCTGCTTCGAGTCAGGCAAATGGTTTGGTAGACCTCAAAAAGGCACCAAATCCGCCTGGGATTTGCTTAAGCAGGGACTCACATGGAAAAAACGGTTCACCCACGGCGAGCATAAAACATTGCCCTAAGCAAAACTAGGCCACTGTAGAGGCAAAACCAGCTCATCAATAATCATGGTAGTACCTTTGCATTCTGGAGATCTCAATGCGAGGTAAAAGGATGAATCCTGCCATCGTCCATGCCCAAGCTCCTCCTTGACATGCCACTGGCTGTTACTGAAGGTGCAAATCCAATAAGCTGCGTCTCGCCAGTCTCCGTGGTAGCTCTGGGCGTGCTTGCGTATGGCATCACTGAAATGACGAACGGGCATGCCCCAGTAATGACTCACAAACCATTGGATCATCGTTGGACCTACCAGTTCCACGAAAGAAAGCTGATATGGTTCGGTGAGGGGCTTCACAATTTTTGAGCAAACGTAGTACATGGAACGCTCCCTGATAAAGCTTTCGAAGAACCTGCAAGAGAGTTGCCGGAGATGGCGCACCAATGAATCACCTATTCCGCTACCCTACAGCTCCGCCAAGCATCCGGATATCAATTCGAGATACGATGTCTCAGGTGGATTTTGAATTAATGGTCCCTTCCGGGTGCGAACATCATGAAGGATTCCAACATGGTGACTCACATGGGAGGGTGAGGGGCTCTTTTCCATGCTCGAAAGAAAACACTGCCATAAGCCTGCCCCAAATTACCATCACGTGAATCTTGACCTTTGACCATTCCTCATCTATGTCAGGGTGGACGAGCGCCACGTCAAACCACCAAAACTCAAAACGACTTCCTCGCTGCTCCTCCACGCCACTGCACAAAGTCTAGCAGCGTCCCTGCGGTCATCGCACGCTCCTCACCACGGCTACAGCGCTCCAACACCAAGGGCCACTCCTTGAGAAAGTGCCGCCGCCGGGTCGCCAAAGGCGTGCGTTTGCCTTGCCTTCCAGCGTTTCCGTCAGTTCAAAGGTTGGATTTGTTGCAAGGCATGTGGAGCGAAACCGATGTTTTGTTTGGATTTCCTTGGCCCCAGAAACCGCTAAGAACTACGTTTTTCTTGGTCAATGGGGGCACGTGGAACGCAATTCAATGCAATAAAAGCACTTGCTATGGCAAACGTAAAAAAACACAATAGTTAAAACACACTCAAAGGTCATCAAAGGTCCAGTTAGATGAATACACGGCTTTCAATTCAGCATCTTCAAACACGAGCGCGTCTTGACATATGAACATGCACGCACGCATCCAACCTGTTGCATCGCTGCATAAGAACACATGCGTGTTCGTGCCCCATGTTTTTTGTGTTTTTGCACATGGTAGCATAATAATATAGCATATGTAAGATATCTTCAGTGGATGCTCCCTAAACACTGCAAAGCCAACATATGCATACGTGTTGGGCACAGCTTATGGGCTTCAAAGAAGTTTCGTCACTTCAATGAACTTCAAAGAAGTCTCATCTAATCCTCCTCTTATCTAGGCGCTCAAATTTGTGATCATTTCACAAACATGCGTGATGAGGAAGGGGCCATGGTCGGACTCCGAACTCTCGCCTGCGCCGCAAGACCATACACAATGAGCCTGTGCCGAAGCCTAGTCCGCACACCAGCAACGTAAGCTGCCAAGTAAGCCGGGTGGCAGTGCCTGCAGCTGCTGCGAGAAAAAGTATGCACCACCAAAGAAGGGGACAGCGCCATAGACCTACTGACAGCAAAACTTGTGGGAACTTCAGATGCAAATGCCCAGTTGACGTGTCCAGCGACGTACTACTCGACGTACTGCCCTGAAGGCTCACCTGATATAGATTCAAGGCTTGCGCGGTCCAAAGACCTGTCGATTCGTCCAAGTGAGGAACTCCCGTGCCTGAGAAAGTCACCACTGGGCGTGCCCAATCCAAGAGAAAATGTGCCACAGAAGTGGTGACCACAAGCTTCTGCCCTTGAGCTGACAAATCGGATAGTGGAATTCGGCCAAGAACACCGGTCCAACACAGGAGGCAAAAACATGAGGATGTGACCCAACAAATGAGAGCCAGCAGAATCTCCATGCTACGCACTTGGCAGCTTTGTTTCATCACATCAGGACTGGTGCGGATGAAGAGGCTCTCGCAGCTGGTGCACGCGGCACTGTTTGGGCTTGACACATGATCCACCGGACAGGAGCTGCACGAACTACTCCCTTTGTTTGCAAAGGTCCCGCCAGGGCACGGTTCACAGGTTTGGGACGATTTGGCAAACCGACCAGCCTCGCACTGGCTGCATGCGTCACTTCCTCCAGTTGAGATTGTGCCCAATGGACAAACACTGCGCAACTGATGATTGACTTCGTACTTCCCTGCAGGACAAACATCACAAGTGAGAGCCCCTGCAGTTGAGACGCTTCCTGGTAAACAATGGGAACAGTTGCTGCTTCCTGTCAACGAAAACGTTCCTGGAATACAGCTTCGGCATTCAATGGTTCCTGCGCCGGACCATCTTCCAGCAGGACACTGGTCACATGTGACGGAGGCTCTGGCAAAACGGCCCGCCTCACAAAGGCTGCAAGCACCTTGAGCTGCGCCGGACACCGAACCTGGAGGACACACACTGCATTTCCCACTGGCTTCACCTGCGTAAGTGCCAGCTTTGCAGGGCTCACAAAGGATACTGCCTGCTTTTGGTGCATGCAAGCCGGCTTCACATTTGGCGCATGAGCTCTGACCTGTTGCTGAAACGAAGCCTGTAGGGCACTTGTTACACAATTGATGATCAACCTCATATGTGCCTGCCGGACATGCATCACAGCCTGAAGCCCCGGATGTTTTGGAGACCGAGCCTGGTGCACACCTCGAGCAGTGGCCGCTTCCAGGCAACGAGAAGGTCCCTGGAAAGCAAAGCTTGCAAAGCCCTCCTGCTGGGGAGAAGGACCCTGCTGCACAAGCGCGACAATGTCCATCCTGCTCTTCGGTGCCAGCTGGGCACACGCCCTCCACGCAGGTGCTTCGGCCTTCATCATCACTTCCAAAGAAGTGGGCCTCGTTGCAACTGCAGGATCCGTTTCCTTTGGCCATTGAAGCAGCTGTGGACTCCAAAGGAGCTGCCTTCGCAGTTTCATCATCAAAGCAGCTTCCTCGACCAGAACAAACCTTGTCACCTTCTCCTGGGCATGCTTTGCAGTCATGCATCTGCCCAATCACCGTTGGAACACTGTAGAACTGCGGCTCGCAGCCAGAACAATCGCCTAGCTCGCGACCGGCGCTGCAGCTACAATGTGTCTGCCTGGGCAAGCAATAGCCTCTCTGGTGGCATGAGTCAGCTGGAGAGCAAAAGCCTGCACTCCACATCAGCAACCCGCGACCAAGGTGCCCGGTGATGAATTTGAGCCGGCCATCTGTCAAAAGCCCCAAGTCTAGCGAGATTAGCCGCGAGAGGCGCTCAAGAGGACCCCCTGCTGTCCTATTGAAATGGCTGAGATTCGTCCCCAAGCACGGAAAGTCATGGTCACATTGCAGCTCATGTGCGCTGTCATGCTCACATGCTTTGACAGGAACATCGTCGTCCAACAGCACTCGGATCAAATCCAAATCACCATCGGCATCGCAGTCCACAAATCTCCACACCTGGTATCTCGGAAGCCCGAGCACTTTCCGAACAGGGCTTTGCTCTAGCGGCCATGCATGAAGAGTACCATCTGCCAGCTGCTCAAAATATCTACCATCCGGCGGACCCAAGAACAAATCCATGTCACCATCATTGTCCCAATCAAGCACCAAAGGCTGAACCAACTTCTTCTGACCTCCTTCCTCTTGGCCCAGCACGATGCTCTTGAAGGGATGGTCTGGATCTTCTTTATGCCAACCTCCCAAGACCATCTCATGATAGTGCAGCTTGCCATCTGTCGAGGATACGATGAGATCTAAATCGCCGTCGGTGTCCCAGTCTGCAATGGCTAGGCTCACCGTCTCTTCACCGAGAAAGCCTGGGTGCGGATGCAACATCTTTTGAACAACACAGTCGTTTGGAAGAAACATTCAGAACTATAATAGTACTGATCGTTCGTATACTGATCTAGGGACGCGAAAAGATTGAAACAAAAACATAGTCCGAACTACCACCCAGAAGCTCCCTGTAACATTTTCAAAGACACCGATTACTTCGTGCACACGGTCACCATGGAACTCAAAGAGTTTCGGCTGTTTCGACACAGTCTCCCCCCAGCCCACCACCACATCTTCAAAACCATCGTGATTCCAGTCAACCACCACAGGATCCATGGTTCCTCAAAAAAATCCCAGTTGAATGTCTCTGTAGGTGTCGATCTGCGAATTCTGCACAAGGTCGCGGTCTTGAACATGTTCATAGCAGTCCGCCAAATCGTAAGATCGTTGCGGAAGGTAGCGGCCCACATGTATGGTCAAAAGGTCTGGCAAACCATCTGAATTCCAATCTGCCACATGAGCTTCTGTGGCATATTCATCTGGATCCCAAAGGTTGAGGTCAAACAATGGGTTCTCAGCTGATTCCACAAAGCTACCGTCACTTGTACGATGAAAGTAGCCGAAATGAATCACTTGAATTCCAGTTCCTGTGTCCACCCAACCGGTGGTCATCACTTCCAACTGTCCATCACCGTCAAGATCAGCGATGGTTCGTATCGTGTCGTTGAACATGTCAAGTGGATTCTGATCTCCCGTGCGCTCAACTAATTGCCCGGAAGAGATGCGCTCAAAGTATCTGGAATATCTCGGTTGATACGCATGATGACCAAGAATGAGATCCACATCACCATCATCATCAAAATCCACGGCCAGCATGTCACATGCTGACCCATGAGTCAACAGAATCACGCGCTCAACTTCCGTGAGGTTTTCATGCGGAAGGCTCGAGCGATTGAGCACGCTCACGATCACTAGATCGTCCACCATGGTGCACAGCAGCAAGTCGAGTTCCTCAAACATCGCGGCTGCTGAAAGGCGCGGCTCTACACTGAAAACATCTGAAAGCAAACATGTCTGACATCAAACATCCCTCTGTTTTCGACCCCTTTCTTCCAGAAACCCAGCGGAGGCGTGGACTCTTGTAGAGGGAACCTACTTCGCCAAAAAAAACCGGAGGGTTTTCCTATTTGCCCCCCGAAATGGTCGGACCTGCCCTCAGTGTAGGATGCTCCTGAAGGTGAAGGTGTCCGTGTGGGGTGTAGGAATGCGAATGCTGGGCTTAGGATCCAAGCGTAACGCCCAGCAGGACCCAATTCCCATGAAGCAAGAAGGGACACCGTCGCCCACCGACTTGGATGAGAAAAAGTCCCAGAACGGAGAAAACCAACAGGGCCCGTTTGCACTTCTGTAGTTCACCAAGATTTACAGCAACAACAAGGTAACTTTTACTCATGGATCCGGGCTTAGAAGTGTGTAAAACCATGCAAAAACCTTTACAACCAGAAGTCGCACTGCCAAACACCATCCTCATCCTCCAACAAACACCCACACACCCCAACAATCAGGCTCCTTATTGCCGTCCCAATCCGCCACTTCCACACGAAAGGTGTTCTTCATAAACTCATCAACCGCCAACTGCTGTTGTGCCAGCCAATCATCACCTTCAGCTACAGTTGCACTTTCCTCAGGACCGGGGTGTGACCAAAACCCGCGCCGAATTGTAAGAATGTCCAACATGTTCTCTGCTGAGCCTCTCGGCATTCAACATTTCACACGCTAGAACAAGTTTTCACACACCTGATTAGTCCCAAGCTTCTGCACGCCATCTCTTGGGAATCTTGCCCAGCTCATGCGAACGGAAGCTGTCGTTTGACAGCCGCTCATGAAACCAGATTGACTCGCCTGGGCCATGCCCTGCCAACACATCGGTGTCACCATCACCATCCCAGTCTGCAAAACGCAGGTTCCGGTAGCGAACCCCATGCAAGCGGGGCAAATCCTTTTTCTCAAAATCGTGGCGCTGCCCAAGGCAGCTGCCAAAGGATGAAGCCTGGCACCAAGATCCTTCCACCACAGGAAGCTGAGCCAGCCCAATCAGTTGCAAAGAAGCAGCTACAATCATGGAAGCGCCAAGCATATCCGAGGAGTTGGTAATGCTTAGCTAGGTACTTTTGTTCTTACAGATCTCGAGGTGTTTTGAGCAGTTGCACAAGGAAACGCTTGTCACTGAGTTGTCACTAGTGTCAATGTTGCACGCCGGATTCTTGTCCAGCGTTGACGAGGCCCAAAGGGCCTTCAGGTTCAGGGGCCATTTTGCAGCGCTGAAGCCACTTAGCCAAAACACCAGGGACGGCTGCATCAACGGAAACATATTGAAACCTGGTGCATGGTTAGCGTTGCCGGGCAGTGTCAAGTCAGCGGTGTCACACTCTTCCGCAGAATCAAGTGGCAAAGCTTTCCCTTGCAAGTGCCTACCCTCTCTCCAACAAAACATGGAAGTGGACAAACCTGTATTCAAAGATATTGAAGAAGTCTTCCAAGGTTTGTTGTAAGGAGAGTACTTTGCAAGCATTTTTCACCACTGAATGTTCCAGCGTGGCGAGCAGCCAATGCTTTAATCGGCTCCTTTCGCACGTCCACGACGTGGACACATCAAGCGCCATAACAAAAGGACATGGTGAGAGGATAGAGGGGGTCTGCTCTTGGCATCTCAAGCATCTGGCCCCAAAATTGGATTTTTCTGCAACACTGGGATTGAGTGATGTTCCGCGCATATGCGGCGCACAGTGAAGGACGGGCGAAGTGAGATGGCCTTAAATACCGCCTACTTACTATGGCGGACAGTTAGAATACGTTTTTTTATTTATACGCAGTTAGAATATGGTTTTACATAAAGCCTGGGAGAGGCTGGAGACCACATGCAGTTAGAATATAAAGACATCGCTCTTAGGTTGGAGGCCATCGCTCTTAGGTTGGAGGCCATTGCTCTTAGGCTGGAGGCCATTGCATTGCTATTAGGTTGGAGGCCATCGCTCTTAAGTTGGAGACCATCGTTCTTAGGTTGGAGGCCATCGCTCTTAGGGTGGAGGCAGTTGCCATTGCTATTAGGTTGGAGGCCATCTCTCTTAAGTTGGAGGCCATTGCTATTACTGCCATCGGTCTTAAGCTGGGCCATCGGTCTAAAGCTGGAGGCCATCGCTCGCCATCGCTATTAGGGGGCCATCGCTACAGTATTAGGTTTGGAGGCCTATCTTTGTCTCTGCAAGGTATCCTGGTTTTGGACTGACAGTTAGAATATGTTTCCCTGCTTTCTGAAAGGCCCATATTCTATCTGCGAGGGTCATCCCCAGGGTCATCGATGTTGAAAGGTTTGGGGTATCCATTTAAA
>JAODVM010080764.1:6304-16982 GCA_025400095.1 Phenganax marumi | reverse complement strand
GCCATAAAGCAGCATCTCTATCCACACTTTTCAACAACCGTTGCAAGTTGTTCTCTGTAAGAAGCAACTTTGGTTACATTATAAAGACAAATACGTTAACAAAGAGCTTCCTTACCCATCTGTTTGTCTTTGTCAGAAATCGGCTGTTGTCTTGCAATCTGTAAAAACGAAAACAACCATTCTACTTGACAATTTCGGGCTCCTTGGAAATTGTCAAATAAAATTGATTTGTCTCCATTTTTACCTGTTCTTGGTCTCTTGTGCTTTGCGGACAATGCCTATCCCCAAATATAAATTCCAACACTGAGCAAAATAAGCAATCCAACACAAGGTATAATAAGACAAGCGTAATGTTTTGCCTCTAAATTCTCCCAATTCAAAAGATCACGACACCAGCCCATTTATCGCAGTCTGGAAGAGAAAGTTCTGAGGTTTTATTATATAAACAAATAGAAAACCCCAGAAGCTCCCCTTTCCCTATGAAGACCTTTTTCTGTATCTGTAAACGTGTAAGAGAAACTAATAGAATTGCAACTTCAGTTCCTATTACCACCTCCAAACATAGAATGCAACAACGAGGAAAATGAGCGTCGCAGTACAAATAATAGTAAAACAAACATAATGTTTAGTGTTTAGATCGTCCAAATCATAAGTACAACACCCCATAAAATCACCTTATCCCAGCGACGGGACTCAAACCCACATTCTTCAGAGCTACAGTCTGATGCAATACCACCTCCGCCACACTGGGGTTAGCTTATATAACACCTATTTTAAAGCATTTTATTGCATATTTTTTACTTTCACTCTTTTTTCACGCATTTAAAGCAGTAAAAAATAGCCAAAATAAACTTCCATAAAATTCTGTCAAAATTCCTTTCTTTTCCACACCATTTTCCGCTATAAAATAAGGAAGGCCAAGCATGTATCGAACAAGTGTGATGGATAGATTTGTACAGGCATTACGTGGCGAGTTGAGAAATGATGATAAACTTTTCTTCGAAGAAGATTTAGAAAATGTGGGTGTTTGCACCAAATGTGGGAGATGTTTTCACGAATTTCTAGACGGATAATTTGTGCAGTTAAAAAAAGAAGCTCGCATCGTGAGGAGCTCGCATTTTCATTATGTGAAGCCAAGTTACCAACCATCTTTCCACCTCGTAAAGCGCGTCATTATTTACGAGAAAAAACGTGGTCTTCTACAGCAGTATTACTAATTAATGAAGACAAAGATGTGAATGGCATTGTCGAACAATGTATACTTAGAAAATATATACCAGACTTTGCGAAACAAGAAATAGGTATAAACGCTGTACTTATTAAAGATATGGATCATTATGTTAATTATGCTAAAATGTAAATACATGTATCATATTTCATTCCAGTTTCAATAAATAAGTCACGCTATGCTTATATGCTCAAAAGTCACGCTATACTCAACCAAATCAAGTAAAACAAATCAAAAAAAGATGGTCAAGATTAACATCCAAATTATTACTGATATTGAAACTATATACATATTCCCTATACATCATCAAGATCTTGGCACTGTCATGGGTGAATATATTCTCAAGAAGTATTTCGGAGGAAGTAATCTCGCATGGATGGGGCCAATAACTATTGAAGATAAAGACGATATTTATGATATCTGTACTCGTTTAGATTTATTTAGATATATTGATCGCGATCAAATTCTAGTTCTGTATATTAAAAGAATTATTTTTGAATAAATATTAAAATTCTGTCTAAAAATTCCTTTATTTTTCCCCAAAATGGAAACACCACTCTATCTCAAATTACATTGAAATATGATTGGTTCATTTTACAATGACGTCATATCCTTGCTGTTTTTAATACATAAAACATTCGACATTTGAATCTCGTGCTCATTCGGCTTGACCAAGGCTTTGGATGTGGAACGTGAACTTAGCCCTCCCAATACCCTTCTCTATCTTATTACATAGAAAATATCAACCGAACACATCACACATATCTATCATATATTAATACCTTATTACATCATCAACTCATTATTTTCTGAGGGGATCTGGTAAAAAATTATGACGTATTTTTCATTCACTCATTTCCTATTACCAAATATAGAATTCGTTCATCAATATACATTCTTTACATTTTTATATACTTACTATTACGGTTGCCCCAGAAAATTTCAACATTTTGCCGAATCAACAAATCTATTTTTAGTAATTCCCTTATCTATCTTATACTAAATTTTTTAAGTTCACGCTCCCCCTTCAAAATAGAATAGAATATATATATTCTACTACTATCGTGGCAGTGGGACGCGAATTAACGATGCCAGTAACTTCTGCCATGAGTGTAACGAGTAATTCATGAGTTAATTGGTGGCTTCTGAGACTCGTAAACACTCCGTCCAACACTTGTCGAATAGTTTGGATCTGCCGCTCCCAAACTCCACCAAAGTGTGAGGCTCGAGGTGGGTTGAACTGCCATTCGCAGTTTTGATTAGTGACGTAATTGTTGATAGCTGTTTGGTCCATTGAATTCAGAGCCTTGTTAAGTTCTGATCTTCCTCCAATAAAATTGGTTCCACGATCACATCGCAACAATGTTGGTGGTCCTCGGATTGCAAAACATCGCCTTAAGGCACATATAAATGAGTTATTTCTATGTGGATCACCCTGCAATTAAGACAGGTGAAGACCAAACCCCATCTTTTAGAATTTAACGCTCCACCTCTCAATTTCCTTGTTTGAACAACTCAGGGGCCAAAGACGTCGAAACTGAGGTTTGTAAACGGGGGGGGGAGTGTCCAATCTGTCCTTGGGCAGGTCAGCCATGATCTGCATCTGAGGTTTTCCTCTTAGTTTCTTACATGTGATACACTGCTTTATATAGCTTGATATTTGTCTAGTTGCTCCGACAATCCAAATTCCAGCATTACGTATTCTTCCATACGTTACTTGTTTACCTTGATGATGAACCTTCTCGTGGTGATGTCGAATTGTAAGGGTAGTAAAATGAGAGGATTTGGGAAGGATTGCTGGATGTTTCTCTTTGTATTCCATGTCGGCATGACGTAGTCTTCCACCAACTCGCAGTATACCTTGGTCGTCCAAGAATGGCTGTAGGGAATATAAACTGGACTTCTTCATTTGGTTGAGGGGAGTTTGATTTTGGGTCTTTGAATTTTCTAAGCTTTGAATTTCTTGTGCAAATGCTTCTCACTGGACCGTCTTCATAATAAGGGTCTCAGCTTTCTTTAAATCAGATAACGTTAAATGTTCTTCAACTACAATTTGTGAAGTGTTTTCTTTGCTGCTGAAAGGAAGGTGAATGTTTCTTCGAGCTTTGATTTTAGCCGCTTTCTTGATGAGTGCGGCCAGTGCCAGTTTTAGGGTTGACCATCTTGAAAAACGTTTAAATCTTTCAGCTCCCAGTCCTCTCATTATCGATCTTGTTTGATTGGCGTACGCATTTATCTCCTATCTAATTTCAGGATCCTGCTCTCCGATCTCTACATCTGTCAGAGTTTGAGGCACTAGCTCAACTTTCACGAAGTCAGGTCCTTGAAACCAGAGAGATTTCTTCAAATCCAGAGGAGTCTTACCATGGGTGGCGATATCTGCGGAATTATCTTTTGAATCGATGAATCTGCACTGGTCAGGGTTGGAGAAACTTCTAATAATCTCGATGCAATTTGCCACGTATACATAGAATCGCTTACTTTCACTTTGAATGCAGCCTAAGATCACTTTCGAGTCAGTAAGAACATGATGATTCAATGTCTAACTTAAGTTCTCTGGTTATCCACTTGACAGCATTAACGCTCAATACTGCTGGGCAGAGCTCCAATCTGGGAATGGTAGTTGCTCGTTTTGGAGAGAGTTTTGCCTGTGCCTACAACAGGGAAACGCACGTATTTCCATCTATGCTGATCGACTTTATGTAGATTACGATGGCAATAGCTTTTTTGCTTGCATCTGAAAATGCATGGATTTCGTATCGGATGATTTCACCAATACTATTCCATTGATAACATCTAGGAATATATAGCTCATTTAGTTCTTTGAGAGAACTCTTCCATTTTAACCATCTCTTTAAGTGGACGATGGGTAATGGGTCATCCCATCCGAGTGTTTCGGCTTCACCTTTCTTGTTTCCTAACTGGATTAGCTCATGAAGAAGTAGTCTCCCTTGCAGAGTGGTTGGGATTGCAAATCCGAGAGGATCGTAGATGGAATTCACTATCACAAGAACACCTCTCTGTGTGAATGGTTTCTGAGGTAAAGCACGTGGAAGGTGAAGGCATCTTTCTCCAAGTTCCATACCACTCCTAGTGATCTCTGTTGAAGGGAGAGGATTGTGCTTAAGATCAAGATTACGCAGGTTCTCGACTTTATCTTGTTGAGGAAGCAAGTCCACCACTTCTAAGGAATTTGACGCAATTTGATGTAGACGCAAGTTTGCTGTACGTAGCATATCCCATGTATTTGTTACTAAATGTTGCATTTTGTCCACAGTGTCACATGATGTGATTCCATCGTCCACATAAAAATCTTCATGGACAAACTTTTTCGCAGCATTGCCAAACCTTTCTTTTCCTTCGCCTGCAGTCTTCCTCAATCCAAATGTTGCTACTGCTGGACTTGAGGTATTTCCAAAGATGTGTACAGCCATCTTGCAGTCAATGATTTTGTTATCTTTGTCCTTGTCTCTATACCACACAAAGCGCATTAAATCTCTATGTGGAGGGTAGACGTAGAAGGAGTAAAATATTTGTTCAATGTCGCAGATAATACCAATCTTCTTTCTTCTGAATCTGAGTAAAATCCCCAAGAGATTGTTGAGGGAGTCAGGCCCAGGAAGAAGCTCATGATTTAAAGATTTACCTTGAAACACCGCTGATGCATCGAACACTACACAAATTTTCTTTGGCTTTCGGGAATGGTACACCTCAAAATGAGGTAAATACCATATATTTCTTGGTGTCAAAGTATGACTTGCATCTTCTGGGGGTGGATTGACTTCAGCTTTTTGAGCATAACCACGTTTTAGGAGGTTTGCCATAAACTTGAAGTAATCTACTTCCATTTGAGGATTTTCTCACACAATCTGGTGAGATTCTTGAACCGGTTGAGAACGAATTCTCTGTTATTTGGGAAACTCACGTCGTTAGTTTTAAGAGGTAAAGGTAGTTCCCAATTTCCAGCTTCATTGTTACGTGCACTTGACTCCATAATTGTAAGGAAATGTTGGTCTTCAATTGACAATGAAGGTTCATTATCGTGTTTTGTTCTCTGGAAAATATGTGTTCCAAACTGTGTTTCGAAGAAGGGATCTCTTACAGAGAAATTATTTGGACAAGAGATGAACTGGTGTTGTATAGTTGTGAGTGATGAGGACTTTGACTTGTTTTGATTTACGGCATCAAGACTTGGGGTGGTTCCACCTGCGGCAAAACTAGTCCCAACTGGTCTTTGCATGTCATGATAAACGGTTTGACAAGTTAAAATATGAATAGGACCTCCATGACTGTCAACACATTGATGACCGCAGATTGTCCAACCAACTGAAAGTTTGTGCGCCCATGGTGAACCTGGTGATCCATTCCGAAATGCTTGTGCTTTCATGATTTCTGGTGCATTACGACCGATTAAAAACTCGACTTCCGCATGTGAATCAACAGGTGGAATTTCTTTGGCGATGTCTCTCAGATGGCTGTACCGCTTGGCCAATTCAGGAGTAGGAATTTCTCATTTATCCTTTGGTATATTCTCGCACTCTATTAAGGTTGGTAACTCTTCGATCCTGCCGTCCAACGATTGCACTTGTAAGCCTGAAATTCACCGACCGAATTTGACTTCTTTGGTCCTGCTACACGTAGAAAGCAAGTGCCTTTCCTTCAGACCTTGAAAGACGAGTCGATCTACGAGAGTTGGGCTAATCATACAGGTGTTGCTCTGTTCGTCGATCAAGGCATAGGTAAATACCATGGTGCTTGGTTTACTGGGATGGAATATGTCAAGTAGAACAATTTTACTACAAGAGACGGCTAGATCTTGAGCTTGCCCAACCTTCGTTTTGGTGGTAGTGACCTCCATGTTGGCATAATTTTCTGTGTTTCCCTCCTCTTCTTTACGAGTGTTCTTGGCTTGCTCCTCGCCATGACCTCTATAGCTTATATCTTTCGTCTCTCCACTGGTTTCTGTTTGATTTCTTTTATCTTCCTTTTTTTCTTTATGGAGTAAGGTTGGATGGCGTTTACTGCTGTACTTACTGCATTCGACATTTATTTTGCATTTGGCAGCAATATGCTTAGGCGTTAAACATTGAAAACACAGCTTTGTCTTTTTTATTAATTCAGTTTTCTCGTCCAGTGTTAGGTTAGAAAAGGCTTTGCATTCCATGAGGTTATGACTGTCCATCTTATGATAGTAGCAGTATCGTGAATCTTTGGCTTCTTCTACTGATCCTGAGAAAACCTTGTAATGCGGAGTCTTCCTTCTTTCATGTTTTAGACCAGCAGTAACATTTGGATGGTTTCTTAAACTCGACTACTTCTGGATAAACGATGCAAACTCTACGAATTTTGGATAGCCAGTGTTGCTTTGAGAGGAACGTTCTGCGACATACTTGTTCCACTTACTGCAAATGGGTTCGGGAAGATTGCCAAAGATCAGTCGCAGGGCATTAGGATAATTCAGACATGCAAGTCCAGGAAGGAGGTCCATTTGCGCTGCTTTATCTGCACAAGTGTCGGAGAAGGCTTGAAGTTTAACTCTATCCTCGTTGTTGAATTTGGAAGACTCACGAAGCCTCAGCAGAAAGGCATTAGTAATAGTTGCTGGGTTGCCAAATCTATCTTCAGTTCTACCCAGAGTTTCTCTACTAGAGTTTCTGGGAGCTTGTGTTGTCTTCTTCGGTTGCTATCCACCAGTTTCTGTGGTAAACCAGAAGTATACATGTGAAAATAGTTGATTTCGTTGCTAGGTCTGATTCCACAATTCTGTAACATTTCTTTGAAGGCTGACTTCCATGAATGGAACATGGTGGAATCCCCAGAGAAAATATCAGGGTGACCCTTCGGTAGGCTAAGCTTGGCAAGAGTTAACGCTGATCTTTGATTAGTGGCATTCATGAGACTCATACACTGACTGACTTTTTTTTTCTTGTATTGGCTGACTTGGAAGAGACAATGAGGAATCCATTTTGAGTTGCATTTCGGAGAGTCTGTTTGTAGGGTGTATGGTAGGGCTAACTAAAGGTGTTGACAGGCTTTGATGAGTGACTGTCTGCGCTGTTCCAATTAAGTCAGTCGGTAAATCACTTAGCCACCCTTCTGTTCGTTCCTGTTTTATATCAGCGGCTCTATGCGTCTTTACCAGATCCAGACTTCTTTGTAGGCTTATTTCATCATCGGAGATAGACTGTTCTATAGCGTCCTGCTTGGCTTTGGCTATAGCTTCCGTCTTTTTTGCTCTTAAAATTGCAAGGTCATGTTTATATTGTGCCTTTTCAGTTAACCTTCGATGCTCTTCTCCTGCTTCAAGTTGTTTCCATTTGTTGACTTTACGGGCAATCATTATCTCATACTCTGCACGTTATTTAGCTGCCGCTGCATCGGTGAGGGCTCTCGCTCATTGAGAAGTTAGAGATGCACACGAGCTGCGTTTGGAATTAGTTAATACTTCTGTTAAAGACGTAGCACTCATTGCAGCATGTTTAACCATCTGTTCTGTTTGGTGTAACCTTTCGATTGCCATGTCAATAGCTTTATCTGCAGCTTCAAAAAATCTTTCTGCAGTAGAACTTACTGTGGTTTTAACTTCGGTTGATTCGCCCCTCTGATCAAAGGCCAGTAATTCATTAAGGTTGTTTACCACACTTTGAAATCTGTCTTTATTGAATTTCGCCACCGTGAGCACTTCATTTATTTCAACACTGTTACTTTGGTGGGCTGCCTCGTATAGTTCATCGATAACCTTTTGAAATTTCTTTGTTTCTGTGTTGAATGCCTTTGTTTGGTTGACCAGCTCATTATGAAATCCTTTATGCGTAAAAGTTTGAGAATGTTTGCCAAGTTCAACTTCGGTATGTTCAGACATTTATGTCGAATAAGAATCTGATTTAGCTTGATATCCAAGACTTTTACTGTTATTTCTCCATGTCAAAACAGCTAACCACGAGTACCAAAAAACAATTTATTGATACCAGTGGTAAAAACTACATAACAAAATATCAACTACATACAAGAATTGGTACATACAAACATGTTACAAGAACAGAGCACATATTAAACATTTACTTACGTCTTTGCAGGATAGTAAGCATTGAAACTAAACTCATAACTCCGATCTCCTTGTATAATGAATCAACAAACCTCTCTTACCGTAAACTCCAAGACCTTGTGAAAAAACTGACAAATTATGGTGCGCGCGATTGTTTATGTACTCCTGGTGGACTGGGCAAAGGTCCAACTTTAATTATGTATGTATATATGACGTAGGGTCACAAACGCAAATCAGAGACTTTAATTCCCATGGCCTAAAATTGGAAAAAGTAGGGAATGCGGCATTGTGTGCTCAAATCATTTCAAGGATAGTAAACCTACAAAGGAAAACCCTATCCCCACACTGTTTCTTACCCCCTTTGAACACTCAAATGCAAAGTCACCAACAAAACGACGCAAACTGGTTTTCCAGAGAGAAGCAGCAATCTTGTCTACAGCAGCTGCAAAGAACACTGGACCAGAAGGTGACATGGATTTGGGAGAGATTCCTGATGACTTGGCACTAGATGATGAAGCCACTCAACCTAGAGACCATGATGTTAAAATGTACACTGGATTTAAAAATGCAGAAGCTTTTAAACAGTTTTCAACTTTCTTTCCCAGAAAACAAGGATGAATGTCACACTGGAAAGGTGATAAGCAAACAAGTACAGAAAGTTCCAGTAAATATGAAAGCATGGATTCAAAGATGTCAACATTTGCAAGTAAAAGAGGGCCCCCAAGAAAGCTGAACCTGGAACAGGAGTTATTATTTGTCATCATGAGGCTCTGCCTTGCCTTGTGTGTTGGTGACTTGGCATTTGTTTCAAAGTTTCTGAAAGTTTGGTTAGTTCTGTGCTTTGCACTTAGATAATGCTAATGAGTGGTGAGCTGTCATGGCTGATACAATGGCCATCAAGAGAACAAGTCAGGAAAACACTACCAAGTATTTTTAATAACCTTTAGTTCGCCAGAACTTTAGCCAAATGTAGAAGGCAGGATTTGTGTATCGTATTTTTATCATATGTATAATTCGATCTAAAACATGTAATACAAAACGTAATGAAATAATAAGGGGTTACAAATAAAGAGTAAACTGCCAATATAACTTACTTCTGTTCACGAATCCAAACCCTCCTAATACCAATTTACATAAACAATTCCCGGTTAGCATTTCTCAAAGTTCAGTACTGGTTAGCAAGTCTATATCTCTAAAATCTATGCTTCCCTATGTTGTCTCGAAGCACGTCTTCCAAACGCGTCATACATCATGCTATCATATTACTATTAACTAAATTAAACGTCATAGAAATCTAAATCTAAATAAATCATAATGGTACTTCAAAGATAACAGTTCTAAACACCGTCCAACAAAACATCCTCCCCCCGATGATAATATCATGATTATCATCTTCAGTCTTCATGGACTTCTGCCAGATAGATCACAACAATTTTTGTAATTGGTCGTCTGTACTCACCAGTACCAGTCTTCACCTTGACATTTCTAACACGACCATCTTTACCAGGATAAACTTGCGTTACTCGACCAGTACACCATTTTCCACGCACTGCGTTCATATCAGCAACATTTACGACATCATCTACTCGAACGCTTCTTTTCTGTGCATCCCATTTTCTTCTTGGTACCAATGATGGAAAATTGTCTCGAATCCACCTTTTTCAGAATGAATCAACAATTTTTTGCACAAACTCCACTCTATGTCTCGGATTGTTCGTTTCTCTGAATGGTCCTTGTGAAATACGACTCGATGCTCTCCCTAACAGCATGTCATTAGGGCACAAATACGATCCGTCATCTGGGTCGTTGGGTATTCTGGCAATAGGATGTTGGTTGACCAGATTCGCCACCTCCATGAGAACAGTGTAAAGCTCAAAGGACGTAAGCTTTTGATCTCCAATGGATCTCTTTATCGCGATCTTGCAACTTTTCACCATTGATTCTGCACAACCATTGTGATGTGGAGCGGCAGGTGTTATAAACTTCCACTCAACGCCTTTCTCGGTACAGAAGTCTTGTAGCTCCTTCGCATTCCATCCCTTTAGCATTTCTCTCAGTTCTTTCTCTGCCCCTACGAGTTGGGTACCATTATCGCTAATCAGCTTAGCGGGTCGACCTCTAATTGCAAAACATCGCCGTAGAACCTGAATAAATTGCATTGTGGAACAGTCAACTGCAAGTTTGACATGAACAGCTCTTGTGTTAAGGCACGTAAACAGGACACCATAACGTTTTGCAGTCTTGCTCCGACCTACTTTCACGACGTAAGGACCAAAGTAATCACCTGAAGTAATGTAAAATGCTGGCGTGAAAGGTGACAGGCGCTCGTTTGGTAGATTGGACATCAGTTGATTCTCCGTTCTCTTCGCAATTTCTCGACAAGTTACACATTTGAATTTGATTAA
>JAODVM010080653.1:0-16985 GCA_025400095.1 Phenganax marumi | reverse complement strand
TTCTCCGATTTTATCAATGTTGAAAAATTCACTATCCAATGGATAGCGCTATCCACCTTTCGAACAACCGGCCCCAGGATGCGCATCCCTATATGTCAGCTGTCAAAATTTTGAAGCCATCGCGGCCATCTTGGTACTCCAAATTCGTGATTTTCTCTGGCTTCACTTTTGCAGCCGGATGCGCAATCCGGTTATATAGAAATCAATGGCATATATACATTGCCTGGTGCATTGTAACTATTGCAACTTAGGTGGAAGTTTATCTTACTTGAATTGCTCGTGTTATCCATTCTTTGGGCAGGTTTTTGATAGTGAGGCCAGTGATGTAACACATCAGAGTACTGAAACATGTTGTGAACAACGGACGCCGCCATTGCGCTGGCGAAAGGTTGCCAATCTGCCGTTGAAGCTTTACTACCATCTGCTAGATCCGAGATTCCTTTTATAACTACCCATTCTACCCCCATGTCATGTGCGGCTGCATATAGACCTGAAATTTATGATATATAGGTTGTTTTCAAACTCTTTACTATTTAATCCAATGACGGGCAAACAAATAAGGTTATGGACGATTTTTTCCTAGCTTAGAGGACTGTACTGCAATAAATTGGAAAGCAATCGAATTTCCATGCTATAAATTATGTTGAAAGCAAATTGAAGAGTTTTTTTAACTTAAATGTCTTTTTTGAGATTTCGGGAATTCCCAAGACCTACGGATTTCGGCAGAGTAGTTGACGGACTCTTCATTATGAGAAACTCAAGTCCGTTACTGGAAGCGAGCCTACAACCTCTTTGGTGAAAGGCGCTTGTCCTAACGACGGCGAGATTTTTCTGCTGAAAATCAGCGGAGAACATTTGAACGAAAGTAAACAAGAAACTTGAAATAAAAAGTTTGCTGGAGAGAAAAAAAATCTTGTATTCGCGGTCCTATTCGCACTCGTCAAGAAATTTCTCTAAAATCTCAAAATCACTGTCCAGGATGTTGCTGGTGCGAAGATTTTTCGCCTGCATACCTTCCCCTTCCATTTCCGTCGCAATTGCGTCTCGATAATGTTGCAACAACTCCTGTCTTCTTTCAAAATTGTCAACTAATTCTGGACCGCTTAGCATTACATCATCTCGGTGAACTTTAACTCTCAAACTGGTTTCGTCAAATGGTGGTACCCAGCCATCTTCAGCTGTTGGTATGAGAGTGCCCATCCGGTGGCTTACCTACAAAATTAAAAGCATCTCCAGGTGATCAGAAATCACGGGAAAAAGTCGGGACTTGTTGTCAAAAGATATCCATTCTTTCACTTCAAAAAATTGTTATCTCAGGAAGTGCATTGTACTTTGTTCTTAAATTTGCATTTGACTTGTTTTTCTTACCACCGAAGATAATTACGTAGTTTCGACTAATTTCGTGGAGGGGAAAGAAAGAAGTGATTCTAGCCAAGTGACTGGTTCGCAATATATTGCTACAGCCAATCGGTTTCGTAGATTTATTTTTCGCTCGAAAAATTCCGCCTTGTGAAAAACAGGCCTTAATCAGGCAATTTTGCTACTCACTGTTGGCTTGACTCCACGTAATTCCACCGTTCCGTCATGCGTGACTTTCTTGTTGGAGTACGTCGCTAATTTTGTAGAGATTACTACGTCACCCAACTTCGCTTTGGCAGAATTCACTAAGGCACAGTACCCGACGCAAACAACTGCTTTGGGTCTCAAAATATCCACTGCTGTCTTGACCGTACTCAACGAAGCTTGCGGTTCTGTAGCCCCCTTGTGACATCGTATCAATGCAACTTTCACCTTGAAGGAAATTGAAGTCTCTTTATTTTGAGGATATTAAACAAATTCAGTAAATGTGGCATTTATGCACTGAACTCGCGAAGCAGAAAAGGAATTTGTGATTTGCGTATGGTTGAGAAGGATCGTGATTCGCTAGCCTATATAAATATTATATCATAGTATTGTCTCTAAGACATTTGCAGCGGGTAAAGTCGTATAAAAAAGCAAAACTTAATTTCTTACCTCTCCGTTGCCAAATCTACCAAAATCAACCATTCCAAGTCCATTGCAAAAACTTCGTTGTACATTTTGCAAATAATAGTAGCAGTTCAAGAATTCGTGGTCTTTTACCGTCACTAGTAAAAGCTCTGTGGGCAATTCCGATTGGATATCTGACCAGTCTACTCTTTTGCCAACATCTCTTAGCTCAGGAACATCGATATTTAACTTCGGTGGCGCTGAAGTAATATTGTTATTCTCCGAATATTTACTCATCGACATATCGAAACTCACTGTCGTCTCGTTGTATTTAACTGTTTGCGCAATTGTACAACGTTTTTATCTGGAATTTGTTTTCGACAGAATCATTGCTCTCGTTAACAGGGATTCCCAGAAACTCCCTAGCAAAATTCCCTTGAAAGCAAATGAGCAATGATGCATTTCACTCTGACGCAGCAAGAAATAGATGGTTTTCATTTACGTCACAAATCGCCGTTTGGTAACAATTCCATGTCCAGAAGACACAAGATGTGTGGTTGGAGGTTGGGTTAGCAGCAGGGTCAGGCCTAGATGAAGTATTCTGCTTTTCTGGACACGGAATTACTACCGCAAATTTGAAAACAAAATCCCCATAAATTTTGTGGAAGACACATGACCGCTGGCGTCATGTGAAAATCATTTATAAAATAGCTACTGCAGTGGGCTTTGGACAATCTTTTATCAGTCTTTCATTGACTTTGATTGTGCAGTCATTTCGCCTGCGTGCGCTGTGCGTTAGGCAAGCTGTGCGTATGTTCTTAAACACTGGTCCACGCGGACAAAGCGGCTGCGATGAACGATGGCTTTAAAAACATATTGGCGGAGGTTCGCAGTACCAGAATCAATATGGAGGTATTTTTTGACCACTGGGTTGCACTGTTGACTTGGTTCTGGGAAATACCATCGATATATTTCATCGTTCGCTTTTGATTACGATAAATTCAGCACCAATAAGGAAAGCATTGTTATGCTAATGCAAATTGCTTTGCCAATGCATATAATTCGATAAACATACATACTCAGAAAAACATATTTGATATAAACTTTATGGTGAAATGGTGAAATGTCGAAATGACGAACAGTATTTAACTTAGTAGATTGATAAATAAAGATTTCGTGGAACGCCTTATGAAAATTTGTAAGTATGAAGTTTTCTTTTTATTTTGACAAAAGTTTGTCTTTTATTCGTTTCATGGAAAAATATGAATTGTGGTTTGAATGTGCCGGTTGACAACAATTACTCATTTCCTTCGATCGAGATGCTTTGCTCTTACTTTTTATAAATGACGAAAATTTCAGCATTTTCCCAACGACTTCAGTTACCCACGTCGCATAGTAATTTTATTGTATCAAAACATGTATATTTTGTTCCCGACTTTGTACAATATCGTAGTTTCCGGTATTTAAATGTCAAAACATCATTCCCAAATGTTCTTGAATATGCAAGTGTTTTATAGATAATATACATTGCTATACCCGAACCAAGAGCCGCGAACTTTTACTAAAGATTTTAGACAAGAAACTAGCTGGATTTAAATCGATTAAGCGCTCTGTAAATATATACCTTGCCCTTTGTTATTAAAATTGGGCACAGTATTGTAGCGATTTCCTAATGAGTTGTTCACGTTTTGTTTAGAATATTTCAGTCTGTCAGTATTGCATTCATTTGCCAAGTTCTTGGTCTTGCAAATGTAGCTTTTGACAAAGTGTTTGGTAAAGTTTAAGAAGCTTAAATTACATTGAGGTACTGGCACTTTTTAAATATCAGAGTCCGTACTATACAAATGATTTATGACATTCCTGAGTTGCTCCATGCAATTTTATTAATTGTTACAAAATTAGTCCTTGTTTTTCAAAATCCTAATTCTAATTCTCTCAAGCTTGTATTATGGATGAGATCGAAAGCTACACAGACATGTTACGAAGAACGTATCGACAATCTCTTGGTAAGTTTCATACCAAATGATGTATTACTGTCTGATTTGTTGTTAACCCTATATATCAACCACACATTCTCCAATTGCCAAGTAATATTGTCTGGTATTAGTCACTAGTCAGAGTAAATTATTAACAATGCATTAGCAATTGAAACAGGGTTAGGATTTGTCTGACGCTAGCCTAGTCAATTTTTACAGGACATTTATTGTTGCATAAAGCCTGGTTTCCATATAGTCGTAAACATCGTAGAGATAGAGTCACGATATCTCTCAACAGCCAAAATATTATTTTGTCTTCCTGGCAATATATCTCATAGAAAACATGGATGTTGTCTACTATTAATTGCTTTGCTAATAATTAGTTTTAAAATACTTTATCTTGGATGTTTAGAAAGATCGTGACTCTATCTTTACGACGTTTATAACTATATGGAAACCAGGCTTAAATGTCTATCGAAAGAGAGAGTGCTGTCGAAATACAATGATTACGTTTTAGCAATATGTGAATTTTATAACAAACAATGTTATTAGAAGAATTATGCAATAAGTAATCATTTGAGTAGTCAATACCGTCAATACTTAGTTGGAAAAGTAACCATGTTTCTAATCGAATCAATGTTCATGGTATCGCCCATCACTCACAGGGGGATCAAGTTTTGTAAAAACGTACTTTGTTTGTGTCTTCAAAAAGATGTAATTCTACCATTCACTAACCATGAAGCTGTTGTATACTGTAATGATCATGAGTTTGAAACCTACCTTGAAAAGAACCATTCAGTCAAGGTATGATTCTTATTATTATTATTTTGATTGCTACCTCACTGCAAAGATTAGTTTTTATCCTGACTAACGCTAAAACTCATCTGCTAGAAAACTGAATTTTTTCGTGTATCAGCTATCTACAATTTGTGTTGCACTTTAATTTGCAGGATTTGCAAGCATGTATCTATCTACTGGAGCGACACATTGATTTGCAGCAAGAAGTCATTCAGGGCCTGACGCGTTTGCAAGAAGTCCACAAGTAGGCCATGCATATGTTTGATGGACAAGTTGCGTTCTAGACTACAAATTGTCCGTTGCCATCAGGGTACACATTCATGGCATAATAGTATTTTTAATCCTTCAGATTGGATGAAAATCCTTCAGAGTACAATATTATAACAGATAAATTGCTATCTGCTCAAAACAAACTGGCTGTGTTGAGAAGTCGTACAGTTCGTTGTCTTACAAAGGTAAACAAGTGATATATTTGCAGCCAATATATTATATATACATGTAGTAGTCTGTTATGTAGTGGAAAGCACATAAACCATGAGAATAATTTCTTTAGTGTTGTTTGATTTGCCTGCTCTAGTCTTTTAATGGTAAATTTAGGGATATGAGTACTATTCACTGTTCTGTGAGCCTTACTGGAACCAAGAGCACACCTTAGGGGGAATGTTGAGATGAGGGGGGGGGGGGGTGACACCTCAGCTTTTCAAAATCAGTCCAAAAAGTGGGCCTCGAATCACCTTGACACATCCTTTTCTGATTGAATCTACAAACTGCAATGCCTGGTGTCAAGGTGTCTATTCTTTTTATATTCTACTCTTTAAAGATCAGTTTTTGAGAATATGATGGGCTGAGTGGCAAATTACTGAGTTGTCAAAGTCAGAGCAACAATAATAAGGCACCTACCAGAAATATTTGGAAGGTGTGCTCGTGACTCAAACTGACTTAATACTAATAAACTGGATACTGAAACGTGAATCAAACTAACTTGTATTGTGTTGACAGCAAATTCAGCAAAGATGTGATGACTCAAGCATGATGTTACCTGAGTGGTCAGAAAATCCTGGAACAAAATACACTAATGAGTTGAACAACCACACGCCCGATAAAATCGGTTCAAACGAAATCATCACACCTAAAGCCCAAGCTTCTTCGAAAGAAACCACTTCTATTCTAAATTCTGAAAATATAAATGATAACATGTACAAACAGTTGAATGGCTGTGAGAGCGAGAAAAAGTGCTCGAAAAAAACGGAGATAGTTTTGGAGGAAAACGATCAAACACAATTTAATGAGGGCGAAGTTTTTTCAACGGAAAATGTGATGTACGAAAAGAATGAAGAAGAAGAAGTAAACAGTATTTTTTCAAAAGACTGCCCGACAGAATGTATGGAAAAAGAAAAAGTTTTGGAAAATAAAGAGGGACCTACTACTGTTCGTGATGATTTTACAGACAATTTTACATCAGAAAGTTCTCAACAATATGACAAAACTGATAATGTAACAAAAGCTAGTACACTTGAACCAAGAAATCCTGATAATGATAAAATGAATGATGGTTTTGTATCAAATTCAGAGTCACCCCATTCTAATGGTGTACAGCTGTTCTTGAATGTATCAAATGTTGGGCCGAGCGAAGTTTATGGCAATAGGGAATCCCAAAGGATTAGCAGCAGACATATAATTGAACCTGTCGAAGAGAAAATCACAGTAGAAGTATTGCAGTCGCAATCAAGTGGGATTCATAATGAAGGAGTTGAAGAGGAGGGCTTAGCTTTGAAAAGTGAATATGATTATGTAGGTTTGATCAGTGAAGTAACTTTATTGTTTTGTTAGCACAATGATGCATGATACTAGTGTTTAGGTAGCCATGGTAACTGGTCATGCAACAGGTCAGCAACAGAAAAACTGTATCAATGATCATAGTATGACAACAGGTAGGACTAAAGATGATTTTTTTGTGTGAATTTCTAGGTTGACGCATTGTCAACTGTGAGCTCAGATTCTGATGAGTCATCTTCATCACATAGTGCTATGATGCGAACTATGAATTGGGATCCAGTAAGTTGATCACCTTAGCTTCTGTGGTTTATAATGCCCTTTATTGATTCTTCAGGTAATTATTGATCAATTTATGACTGTTTTTATGACAAAATGTGACAATGAGGAATGTTCAACCATGGTTCAACTAGACAAATTTCAATCCTGCATGAACAATTTTTAAAGGGGGCAATTTTTGTGTTGAATCATACATTTCGATCATGACTTTTTCTCTGTAGAGTTTGCTTGTAAGAAAAATTCTTGGCAAAGTTAAACCTATCAGTACAGAAAAGGTATATTATATATATGAAAATAAACGATTACAGAAAATCTTATAGAGTGTAAATGAGTACTATAGATCACAGAAATGTTTATGATATTGCTGCATAATCTGTTATAATTGAGTTGCATTTTGTGAAATTCATATTCTACTTTGTCTAAAGCCAGATGATTTTACTTATTAAGCTTGCCGCTTGATATAATATTTTGTATGTACAATCAGTTCTGTTCATGTAAGTGACTTTCTCCTTTAGATCGAAAATGTGGATGACGAAGTAATGCACATGGCCGGGTATTTAGAAAAACTTCCAGTTAATCAGAAAAAGGTAATATAATAATTACATGCAATGGGTTGTTGTGCTTATTGTTGGGAACTGATAAATAGCATTCTGTTTGATTCTGTAAGACATTAAATTTTATGTTCCTGCATGTGGACCTCTGTTCTAGGCGACAATACTGAGAAGTTGGCGAAAGAGATATTTTAAGTTACTGCATGGAAAGCTGTTTTATTTTGAGGTAATTTTAGTTTTTTAGTTTGTTCTGTGTAAAGCACAACTTCATTTGCACGAGTCTTCTCAAGAACATGACATGAAATGCTCTTAGGCTTTCTAACGGACAATTGCATAATAAAAATAGTGTGATGAAACCAAAAGAAGGATATCACCAAAGCTGGTAAGAGCATCAAAAACTTAGTAGAACAGTCACGTTTCGTCGCGAAATGTTGTAAAATGCAAAAAGTATAGCCATTTATAAAGTTTGCAAAATTTTTCGATATTTTTGCGCGGTCGAAATTCATACGCTTTTGCTCAAAAGTGGTATCGGTTTCGACGAACTTCGCATAACTATGTTTCCCACAGTTGACAAGATTTTCATACAACCAATTTGTAATTTTATCAATTTTATAATGCTCTGTATAGCTGTGGTAACTAGTATATGTTTGTCTAGTTAAATTTTGTCCATTACGGAATGGGCCATTTGGCTCTGAAGTTGCATCACTGCATTGTAGAGCCAAGAGATGAAAGAGAGTTTTAGATTGACGTTTACGTACGACGAACCGCTGACGGCAAACGGCAAAGTTTAAATCGCATTTTAAAGTCAACTGTGTCAGTTGTTCAATGTTACGGGAACCTATATAATGAACTGAAGCGTGTTTTGGCTAATTCGCTCTATAGAAAACTGTTGATATTACAATGAAATGTGATTTAAAGTTTGCCGTTAGCAGTTAGCGGTTTGTCGTAAACGTCAATCTAAAACTCTCTGAAGGCTAAGCGGATAGAGATGGATAAAGTAGTCTTTATTGTGAAATATACAAAAAATCTTTCCGGGGGTTTTTAGGATCATCGAGCAGCTTCTCCGATCAGTTTTATAAAGCTTGGAGGAAGCCAGGTGGTTGAAATTGGAAGCAAGTGCTTAGAAGTGACAGAAGACGAAGATATGGTAGGCTTCCTGGCTTGCAAGAAATTTAAAGTAAAGATGTGCTCTTTTTGAAGTTATCTTCAAAATATTGCACGATTTCTTTTCGCTGGTTATAGGGAGGTAAATGTCTGGTTATTCGTTGTGGATCTTGGCCTGAACTTCAAGACTGGAGAAAAGCTTTGGAGAACGAAGCAAAAACAAAAGTAAAGCGTCAGCATTTTGAACTTGTTCAAGAAAAGGTTAGCGAAATGCGGTTTATAATTTTTGCTATGAAATATTTTTATAGAACAGCATTCTTCAAGAAATTGTAGTAATCTTAGCACCTTGCGATATTTGCTTAATTTAATAGTTTTATTTTATTAGAAGTCCGTCATTATTATTGATTTCGGGTCGTCTTCAATCAAGGCTGGCTTTTTGGAGGACCAAGGTATGTTTACGAACTATATAAGGGTCAGATGATTTGAAAACATTTACGCTTTGATAGTAGAATTGTTCATGCGGCAGTGTATGCACCATCGAATTCTTTGTTACTGTATTTGTTCTGCTTTCATAGCTTGGCCGCAAGTTATAGTTCCGTCAGTTTATGCTGTGAAGAAAGATGATAAGTTAGTGTAATTAAAGTTTGTGATTATGTAATCAATGAATTGATCAATCTGAGAATCTAGCAATCTGCTGACTCTCCTCTATGTATGACGTGATCGATCACTTAATCATACCATTGTGATCGATTGATTAAGAATCAACAAACCAATCGATTCATCTATAACTGTATTGTATACAGCCAAATCAATTAAGGTTGTCCTCTGAAGGTCAAAACTTAGCTAATACTCTAAAACTTCGGCGTTTATGACCGGAAAGCATCATGGGGGATTTTATTTGCGTTTTTTTGCATTGTTAATGGTTAAAATGTGAAATACAATCTTATTTTGATCGGCCCGACAAATATTTGACAGTTTAACCATGCAAAACAACGCGAATAAAATCCCCCATGATGCTTTCCGGTCATAAAGGTCGAAGTTTTAGAGTTTGAAGTTTTGACCTTCAGAGGACAACCTTAATTGATTTAGCTGTATACCGTTACTGTATTTTCCATGTAGAAAAAGAAAATTTTACGGTTATGACGCACTAAATCCATTAGTCAGAAATATATGCAAGCTGGTATATCCTTTGCGTTCACCACTAACGATAGGGAAGGTATGAAACTAAGTTTAAAATGCACTTGTTTATTTATAACTGTCTGGTCTGGTGTGTCATAACGCCTTTTGTGTATGTTTTAGTATTTGCTTGACCCAAATGATTTGATTGGGTTTCTGGAAATTATATTCAAAGAGCTGCGAGTTGATCCAAGTCATTATCAGGTATAACTTGCAAGACGACAAATACACGTTGAACAGGTTACTTGACTATGAAATACTTCAAGTTTGTTGTTTTTATCGTCTAAAATTATCCACAGATTCTCATGACGACTCCAGTAAATTTAAGAGATCAAGATAAGGTACAAACTATTTTGTTCATTTTGCCTGAGACCAGTTGTACGAAGTCCATTTGGCTTAAATGGTAAATACCTCAGAATCAAAAACATCCCCACACAACTGCTAAGTCTTTTGAATCCAATCGTATGCGCTAAAACTATACTTAGATACATAATTATCACATACAGTTAAAATATTTTCTGTTTTGCTGTTCAAGGAATACGTGCATAAATATGAGTTCTATTTTGAGCTTATCGCCATTTAAGCTAAAACCGGGTCGTGCGACCATCCCCAGTCTTACAACTTGCTAGCCAGTTCTTATTCGTTCGACAATATCAAGAACAATGAATCCAAATGCTTTTTAGGAAAGATTAGTGGAGATTCTCTTTGATGAGTTCCAAGTTGCATCCGTGTATATGAAATGCCAAGCTATTCTTTCCTTGTATTCTTACAGTGCAACCTCTGGGATTATAGGTAAGACGTTGCTGCCAAACGGGTTACTTTGATACACACTAGTGGTATTGGTTTATTACTTACACTGAATAGCTGTAAGCTAAAATATAGTGTAGTTTACAACAATGTTACTGATTATATACTATACTAAGAGAAAGGGAAAAAAAGATAAAATAAAAATGTTTACAATTAAACTAAAATACGATTACCATGCATCTATAAAAGTATTAAAAGTTAAATAATCTATCTATAAAGTAGGATAAAATTGTTGCTTGTCTCACTCTGGAAGATTTCAAACACCTTCGATGCTAGTGTTATACTTATCGATTGCATAAAAAAGCGGACTATGTTTAAAACGTTCGGATCTGCACGAAAAATTGTAGTATTTTTCACCGTTTAATCTAGTCTGTCTATGCCTCACCTGATGGACCTTATTTGGTAATAGGTGATGTAATCTATGCTCCGGATTTGACATATCGTCAGCTGAGAGTTAACAAGGTCTATCTGACAAATTTGTCAAAATTTAGGTCTATGTGTCAAGGTGCGTTAAATTTTACAGGGTTTATCTCCATTGCTAATTTATGCGTGTTTTGTGAATATTTTGAAGTCAGGGGCAATCTACAATGGTCTATGTGCATAATTTGGCATAATTTCAGAGCTACAAGGGTCTATCATTGATTTCAAGATGGCTGCCAGAAAGCGTGGTTTGAACCTAAACGAAGTTGCCACTTTGTTAGCAAGGTAGGCTTGTTTACTTTTCTCTTGCAATAAAAAGACTTTCTTCAAGAACAGTGACAGACACTATATTTATGTTTAAAGCCTCACATAAACCCCAAAACATTGTACTTGCTCTACTGTTTTGATGACTGGTATTTTTATACTATTTATTAGAAATTACTCATATCTGTAGAATGAAAATAAGCTTTTGATTTTCCTAGATTATTAAATATCTTATAAGTATAATATTAGGATTCAACTATGGCAGAACTTTGAATTTTACGTAAATATTTAGGGCAGATAAGGATGATATTGTTATGCAGGAGAACAGTGATGTAAATAGCTCAGGTCTCGATGAGAATAGCTTAGATCTTGAAAGTAGCTCAGTTCTTGGTGAGAATAGCTTAGATGTCGATGATGACTATGACCCGCTAAAGGAAGCACCTGATGATAGTTCTGATGATGGTAAGATATATATCTTCGCTGACTTTCATATCCTGATTTTTAACCCTGCAATGCCTATGGCATCATTGCACCATTTCATGCAGGCTAATGCCATGCGATCATACTTGACAGTGCAAAAACCACTTGGTGTTACTGGGTTAAAAATGGCATAGAAACTACTAACCTGGGGTCGTACTTTAGCCAAATTAGATTTATGTAAACAGCTTCTAAAAATTTCATCTTATTACACCATGAATTATAGTGTGTACACATTAAAGTTCATAACTTTTTCAGATGAAGGAAGTCTGCTGATCGCCAATAATCACGACAGCATAAAAGAAAATCCCACAGTGACAGATCAGCCTGATAGATCTTGTGATCTCGATGAAGTAGAGCAGGAAGAAACAACTGTGCACATTCACAAGCGCACTGGCATTCCGCCCTCACGAAAACGAAAGCGTAACCCAGCTCGTTGGATAAAAAACATCAGAAAAAGCAAAAGGCAATCAGGAGAAAGATATATCAATAGTCGAGGAAATGAATGTGCCCCAAGGTCTGTTAAAACTAAAAAAGACTGTACTAAATGTAAATTTAGATGTAGTTCTAATATTAGTGCAGAAGATAGATCTGCAATCTTCAAAGAGTTCTGGGGAATGAGTGACAATGAGAAATTACACTTTTATGGCAAAACTACAATGCAAGAACCAACAAAGAGGTCAAAAGCTGGAACAGGTAGTCGCAAGAAGAGCACCATCAGTTACAGTCTTCCTGTCAATACCCGAAATGTTAGAGTTTGTAAGGTTTTCTACTTGACCACCTTGGATATTAATCACAAACGCATACAACGTTTCCATGCAAACAAGCAGAAAATGTGTGGAACACCCAGGAATTTGCAATGGGGAAAGAGTGCAAACAATGCAGTTTCACAAGACATGAAGGATGGAATTCGTGCACATATTAATTCTTTACCCCGTGTAGAGTCCCACTACAATAGGGAGAATACAAAGAAACAATATTTATCAGTTGGTTTGAACATTACCCTTCTTTATGAAGAGTATGTCAAGCAATGTGCAAACGCCAAACTCACACCAGCAAAAATACATTTATACTGTCAAATATTTAACAATGAATTTAACATTTCATTCCACACACCCAAAAAGGATAGATACGATACCTGTGAGGCAATGAATGTTGCTGGTAATCCAACTGATGAAGAGAAGAAAAATTATGAGAAACATCTAAGAGGAAAGGAGGAAACAAGGGCCGAACAAGAGAAGGATAGAAAGGATAAGAATAAATTTACTGTATGTTTTGATCTGCAAAATGTGTTTGCTTTGCCAACAGCTGAAGTATCAAACTTTTTCTACAAGAGAAAGCTTAATGTTTACCACATGACTGCTCACTGTTCTGCCAATAAAAAAGGTTATGGGGCACTGTCGCATGAAGGACAATGCGGTTGAGCAGGAAATGACGTAGCCAGTTCAGTTGTCAAAATCTTAGAAGCTATTGTGGATGAAAAAAAATTCAGATGATGCAAGGGTCAAAAACATAACTTTATGGAGCGATTCATGCGTGCCTCAAAATCGGAACAGTTTTTTCTCTACAGCAATAAAAGTGTTTCTGAGGAATCACCCCGACATTGTATCCATAGAGCATAAATATTGCGAGAGTAATATCCATAGAGCATAAATATTGCCCGGGCATTCCACCATTCAAGAAGTCAACAACCTGCACAGCCAAATTGAGGCTGTGTGTCGTCATAGTGAAATATATAGCCCCGTTGGATTGTTACGGATGTTAAAGAAAGTTAACAGAAGGAAACCGATGAAGATCATCCAAATGAAACCGCAAGACTTCAAAAATATTGCATCTATTGCTCGTCAAGGAAAGTGTGACAGGGTGCCATTCACGCAAGTTAAGGCTTTGCTGTACAAGCAAGTGGAACCAAAGGTTCTCAACTACAAGACACAGTTTTCACATGAGTGGGTGACGAAGAATGTGGTGGAGCGCAAACTAACAAGAAGTAAGGTCCATAACAACCTGCAATACCAAGTCCCTGCCCCTGAAGTTGTAGGAGCATGTGAAGGCATTTCTGAAGCTAAGAAAGCTGATATCAGCTCAATGTTAAAATTCATGCCTGCCGGTGACAAAGACGTTATGTTACTACTTGTTTCAAATTGATAAAATGCATACCAGGAGAGTCCTTGAACTTTGTCTTTGATAAGTTTATGTTAATGAAATTACAGGGAAAATGTGTTTTCAATAGTTTGCTTAGTCATGTTAAAATAATGTGCTCATGTTATTATAAATAAGTTTATTTATTGTGGTGTTTGTCACCAAAAAAGTAAAGTTTTAAAATGGTATGGTTGTAACATTAATCTTTTAAGAAATTCAAAGTCGTAAAGGTCTATACATAAGATGGACCTTTGGAACTTTCATTTTTTTGAGCAATGCAGAGTCTCAAAGGTCTATCTACAAAGGTCGTACCACTGTTTCCCATAATTGATTGAGGGTATCAAGGCACAACAGCCTATATTGAAACATCCCAGTGCATAGCGTGATGTAGATCAAAACTTTTTGGCACTAAGTTTTATTCTATACCTTTTACGCAGATGCAAAGTTTCATACGTCTTTTTCTCAAACCTTGTTAAAGTGCATATAAACCTTGTTAACCCTCAGCTGACGACATATCAATACAACAATGCAGAAAAGATGATTAGGTCACCAGCCTATGAAGATCTATTGTTTAAGAAGAATTTCAAAAACCTATGGTTTTATGGTAATTTTCCATGTCTAGATACATGATTGTAATCTTGACTGTATTGTCTGAAATTCGACCCTGCCCTTAATTGCTGCCGAGCATCAGCGAGGAAGCACACTAATCTTGACATCAGCATTCTTGGATTGCAACGTTTCCCCAGAGTTCACTCGCCCCAGTCTTTTTTCGCAACCTATGTATAGTCAAAATCTCAATCTGCGTCAGTTTGTCCATCGAGATGATACTATTCTGGGCCATTGGGTAAGACTCAAGGATGTTTTTCAAAGTGAGAGGGGAGGTTGACTGAAAACAGTTGTATTGTGCATGCATGCGACCTTGTGCCAATCTGCTCAGATTGTACAAGTATCAAAACAAGCTCTGTTTTCTGGTACTTCATAAACGAAGAGAATTTTCAAACAATATTGGTACTATCAGTCTATTTATTGCTGGTGATGTACATCAATGTTCAGTCTAGGGAGAAGCAATGCGCATTTATGACATTATCAACGCTTTTAACCTCACTTTTATCGGCCCAAATTGAAATATTACATTGTCTGCATTGTCAACAAGCACGCTTAATAATGCAGCATTGTCCTTGCGACAGTGACTCCTAGTACTAACTGTAAACATCCTAGTGCATGGTTCAATTCTTTGTCCCCCCCCCCCCACATGAATGGAACTCCCCTCCCCAGGGATTTTCAAACAAATTAAATGACTTGAAAATTCCCATCTCTGAAGCACAACAGAAAAACCAATTGACATCTAGTACTCAGTTACCCAGTTGACTGAACAACTCCACAAGTTGCATGCAAGTTCAGAGCCTTGATTTCTCCTCAGCAATTATGAAATTGGTGGGCTGGAATGTAAATTCAAAGTTTAAGTGCTCTGTAGAAAAAGTGCTTAGTAGAAAAAGGTGATAATAGAGTGCATTGACTAAATCAGCTACAAGCAATCTAATATAACACTTGTCGCACAATAGCCTCTGCTGTGAGGGTAGACAAAAGTAAATGTGACTGGGAGTTCATATGTAGGAGTATTTATTTATAGACATAAGTAAACCAAAACTGTTTTGATACTGAATAGAGGAATACTAAGGCCAAGCACTGCTCCTGAGAATCAACCACCTTTTCATTTGATTTGACTAATTTTAAACCAAATCGTGGCCAATGTTTCACATGATACATTCATGAAAATCAATTTAACGTATAGGGTCGTAAGGCACGGTGTAGACCTCACTTATTCACAATTTCTCATATTCTTGATTATTCTATAGATAAATTCAAGTGGATATAGGCGGTGTGGCACAGTTAATTTTTCATGCAACATGTCGCGGAGCAGCACTGCAAGTCACTTTGGCTTACACCGTGTTTGTTCAACTTCAATTAAACACAATACTGGAGACGTCAAAATCTAAGTCTAGTCAAAATTTTCTGATCACTATAAAAATATTTTAGTAGAAGCCAGAATTGCCAGAGCAATTCTCTGTAAGACTCTGTAAAAAATACATAAATTTTATGACATGCACAACATTTAATATTAAAATCAGATATGGCAAATGTGACTGAAGGCTGAACAGAAACATCAGAATCACTCTGACAGTAGAAACCACCTTCCATGCACTTGCATTATCGCAGTAGCCTAAACGCGCCTGGCATTGGCCCAAGGCCAGTCTCCGCGCAGATTAGTTTTATAAAATTATAATATAATATGAAGGTATGTTGTATAAAGTTACATGTAATACAGCGTTTAGTTGTAAGAGCCTGAAGTGTTTGTACCTTGATGGCTGCATGACTTTTGTATTGTCC
Organism: Phenganax marumi; assembly: GCA_025400095.1. Lineage (NCBI taxonomy): Eukaryota > Metazoa > Cnidaria > Anthozoa > Malacalcyonacea > Clavulariidae > Phenganax > Phenganax marumi. The sequence continues at coordinate 865 of JAODVM010080653.1, read as the reverse complement.
AACCTATACGTGCATTATACTAAAAAGTTCTTGCCCATTCTTTGCCAACGAAACACCGTCTACAAATTCGTACGCTTTCTCAAACTTAACACGAATAGCGCTGAAGGCATGTCAATCTCTTATACCTTAAACACTACTTTGAAAAACACTCCTGCACTAAAAAGCTTTACCAAATCGGTTCTACAGACTATTCTTAGCTCTACAAATAGCAACTGGTACGAAGTTTTTTTATGGAGAAAATATCTGAAAAGTTTCAATGTAGTTTATGTGCTATTCAAGCATGTCACATGCTCTTTAATATATGAGACATGAGGAAGCAGAAATGAGTAAGAAAATTATGGAAGTTCCAAATACTTCCAGAATAGTGTGGGAGAAAATTACAAAATTTTAATACCAAATTTAATTCACTTTTACCTCCTCATTACAAAATTCCAATTTAAGAACGGCATCGCAAGGAGTGAGAATTTGGTTACCAAATACAAAAACGTTTTTCACCGAACTAGTTCAGTTTGTTATGTCCTGTCATATGCGACATGGCATAGTATCTAATTACACAACAGAGAAGGAGATGAATTATTCATAAGAAGAAGTATAGTCACTGGTCAATGCTGACATAGCATATAGCTAGTCAGATTACACAAGAAGAATTGTTCCTGTTACACAATTTCTCAGGGATTTGTTATTTAACGAAACTATTGTTGGAAGACTTTGTGGTTGCTCAAAAAGAACTATAATTCGACTCAACAAATCTGTGGAACAAAGTCGAGCTGGATTTCGTCAGAGTCGCGTAACTGTATTGTTAAACAGCTAAGTCCTTTTCCTAAGATTGTTCTTATTCTTTAATTGTTGTGTTTTCCAAATATAT
>JAODVM010080542.1:0-16988 GCA_025400095.1 Phenganax marumi | reverse complement strand
GTGAAAATGGGCAGTGTCACATGTTGTGTTCCAGCTGCCCCTACTTCAAAGTTGGGGCAGCCAGAACCGTTCCGAACTGTCACGTGACCGTGCTCTATTCCACTCCATAATTAGCGTTCCAAAAATCCGGAGTACTCCGAACAGTAAATGGAGCAGCCTGCTAAAACGTGCACATGCTCTGGTACGTGCACGTGAACAATGCGTGCTCCCTATTGTGACATTGTCAGCATCCCTTTAGTAGCTATATGGGGGAGGGGGGGGAACCTACTTACAACTTACACATTACACTTTACAGGACATTACAACATTCACCATGTATGCCATCCAAATCAAAATTTTCATGGAGATACAGAAATGTGTTACTAGATTTACAATCAAACACACCGATCGGACCGCTGGTCATTTCAGAGAACAAGAGTACCAAATCAAGTCCTATCAGATACAATGCATACATATGCCACATTATTTTAAATCATAAAAAACAGATACTAAACAACGAGAATACTTTACAGCAGTGTACAACAAACTATTTTGTCAGACCTAGACTTGTTAATTCACGCCCTTAAATTGTCTATTACTAGATGGAGAACAATGAAGTAGATAGATACATAGATGATTTGCATATAGCTACTTGTGAGCATGAAGTGAATTGCACAATTCCCTACAATGTTTTTCTAATGTATACAGAAAATATATTACCCGAGGCTGTTTATTTTGCAAGAATCATTACTTCCCAAATCTGTTTATCCTAGACCACCCTGTTATCTCTCCCTGGAGGAGGAAACTGGAGTACCCAGAGAAAGCCTAAGACTTTCGTCAGAGTGACAAGTCAATGGACTCTTTTCTGGGAGAAACTTTAAGTTCCTGCTGAGAATCAAACACACAACATCAATGGTGAAAGGTGTGTGTCCTGGTGCCTGCACCACCAAAGCCCCCTCATTAAAACTTCATGTGTGCACAGCCTCCTTTGCCGGTTGCTAGGACTGGGACTACATGCAGGTTAAGCACTTTATTTGCTACTTGATGTAACAATCTGGTGAGGTTTATTTAACAAATAATCACTACCCCATTCACAAGTAATGCACCACGATGCAACCAAGTTGTATATCTTTCTTAAACACAGATGCTTTATTTTTCATCTTATTTTTCCACCAATGAGTAACCGGCAATCCAGCATGGATTTCTTTGAAACCCTGGTTAGCAGTTTTGTTTGACCAAACAAAAAGGAAGATACTCAAATACTTAATGATCGAATCTAGCCAATCATTGTGCACTATGTCTGATAACATTTCACAAATTCTCTTGTGAACTTAATGTGGACTCCATTTGAGTGTTTAATGATGTCATGAACTGATAAACACAGGCGTTGTTAGATCTTATGTTGCATGATGCTTTGTGAGAACTATTGTGTTGTCAAATGTCAGTTGTGCAAACTCTGTGCAACAAAGGATTCATGCTTTGAACTTAGAATTACAATTACATTTTGCTCAGTACTTATAAATGCCACTGTAATCACATTGCTAGAATAGTATTTATACTCAACCTGAAGTCCCAGAAGATTCATTCTTGGGATAAATTTCGAATGCATTTGCACTGAGTTTGCACAATTGACAATGCAATAGTTCTCACATAGCAATGTGCAACCAGACACCTAGCAATGCCTATACTTATCTGTTTGAATGTTTACTTGTTCCTGACATCATTAAATACTCAACCTGAATCTGTAGTAATAATGCATCCCAGTGCACCAAGTGAAGTATAGACATGGAAGGCTAACTTCAATCAATTGCATAATCAAAACATGAAGCCAAAGATGGCAGAAATTGAAGGCATTCTTGTGCATCAGTTTCTGTTCGCTTATTGAAGTATCCCTCAAAAAAGTTGACCAGGTGGGTAAAGGGACTGAAACTGATGCACAAGAGTGCCTTCAATTTCCACCATCTTTGGCTTCACTTTTTGTGCTGCAGTCAGCCTTCCATGCACGTATATAGTGCACTGAGTGCACCCTGTTGTATTTTACTTTTGACTTTGTCTAATACCAGACGTTTTCACTTGTAGTCTTGTACTTTAATTAGTTCATCTGTGTTTGAACTTTATGCAATGGTGTGAGCTAAGAGTACAATTTATATGCAACAATCAAGCTACTTACTGCAATATAGTCCTTCAAAGGCATCTGGTCAATATCTCTGGATTTCAGATCTACATACTGTTCTTCAGTAAGCTGGTCACTGTCAATAAATAGATTTGATTTCAAATATCCTGCCTTCTCATGCAGCTTGATATTTTCATCTTCCAGCTGCTTTTGACGTTTCATGATATGAGCTAGTTCTTCTTTTAATTTATCCTGTTGAATATTAGCTGCATCCTCCTTTAGTTTCAACTGCGATTCCAGCCTTGCTTTTAGCATATGTTTAGAGTAAGTGATGTCAGACAATTTCTCTTCAAGATCATCAATTTTATTCATGAGTTCGGCTTTGTAACTCTCAACAAGCAACGTCTTATGACTAAGCTCGATACGTAGACGATCCATTTCGTGTAAAAGCTGTTTCTTTTCAATCATATGTGCAGTTATGTTGCTGTCATCAGCGAGTTCACCATCTGTTGTTGTAGAAATGGCCGAAGCTGTAAGAGAAGACACTGTCTCCCTTAAATCATCTGACACCAGAGTAGATTCATTTAAAGTACATTCAACACTTGTTGTCGTCGACGAGTCTGTTCCAAGCGAGTTTTCCGACATTTTCATAAGAGACTGCTCAGACGTCGGTGACCAGTGATCTATAGCATGCACTGTTTATATTTCGCGCCGCTCTGTCGGCTCTGAGAGGATTGACACCAGGGGCACAGAGCCAGTGGTGAGTGGTGCCAAACTGCCAATGGTTGACACATTTGCTTGGCCACTGACGGTGACTCCCTTGACACTTTGGGTGGTAAACTTCATGTAATATGCCGTGTATCAACCAAATTTGCCTAAATTGTCTCCCATATTTAAATTATAGAAGCTGGCAATTATTGGTTATTTCATTAACATTATTAAAATTGACTCAACCCTTTGGCTGTTAAAGTGTACTTTCTCTGTTTATCATAAATGCTAGTTGGTAACTGTATTTGTCAAGGTGAGACTCTTGCAGACTTGCACATTATCTTGAAGTTAAAATATCTCTGTCTGAAGCTAAATACCAGATGGTTTTACTTGTCCAGGTGAGACTCTGGCCACCTGACTCTACTAAACTATCTGCCAATGTCTCTTGTCAACGTAATGGGAAGTAATGCACCCCACTTACTTCATTACAATACAATTGTAGCATGAACTGGTCAGAACTTCATTTATAACACTAAAACTGCACTAACTTTAAGTTGAGTTATTCCTTTCCATTTCAGTACGAATTAGCATATGCAGGTTACCAGCTGTGTGAATGATCGCTGGTTGTGGGAGCAAAATACATTGTCAATCATTTTCAGATTCTCACCTGAATTTCAGAACCACAGAACCAGTAAGGAGAGCCCTTTGCATAATGGTTAGTTTGGTTAATATCAGATTATGTTTAGTGCAGATGATCTGATTATGTTTCACTTTGAGTACAAATAAAAGAGTTACCATTATAACGCTCCAACAATTTACCACAGAATTGACAACATGACCTGTAAACCATTACATTTTGACATGGACATTGTAAAAATTAGTTTCGGCCTAGCTTTTGTGGACGTAACGCCGACAAATGGTACAAAGTATACAAAATGGCAACTTGTGAATATATTTGACAGCTTAGAGTTTTCTAACGGAGGGACTATTAAGATAAAGTGCATATGCGAATCATTTTTGACATTATGTAAATCAAACTCCTTGTGTACCATTGCTTTGAGCATGTTACTGTACAACTTAAAGTTGTATTGTTTGAGCAGTGACAAAACCAAACTGCAGATTTCTGTGCATGCCTTATCAACTGCTTAAACATCGCTGACAACCAGAAGTAACCAAGTCAGGTGCAAAATCTCTTTGTTTAGCGAAATAAGTAATGCTGAGATGACTTTACACTACAAAAAAGTGGTCGTTCCAATTGTAGCGCGCCATGCATAAGCCAAAATATTGAAAGTACTCAAGCTGTTAGACCGTTTGATAATCCAAAGGTAGAAAAAGGCACTGCACAATGCTTCTGTTCTTTCGACGTTGATGCTACACGAATTCCTAGTACGCAACTATTGTGTCATCAATGTCAATATCATTTCCGCCACGTTTGCCGGGTTTTTCACGAGGTGTCGAAATACAAATACAATCACACCCAAATAATTTTTCAACAATTTATTTCAAAGTTAAGTGTGCATAAAAATTAATACTAAAGATTTACAACTAAGCGCTTTTAATACGCAAATTAAAATACTGCTATTAACATAAATTCATATAAACAAGCATACTCTTTAGAAGAATTCCCAAGCAGTGTTTGATATTGTTTCATAAGGTACAAAATTTTCTTGTTATATATCATTTTCTTCAACTACCGCTTTTTTCAATTTCCAGTCTTCTCTTGAGCAATTGCTTTACAAAAAAAAGTATAGGTTATTTTCTGTAAAAACTACTTGCAAAGCAAGTTGGCAAATTTGTAGCTTTGCTAATGGCAGAGGAAATGACAAACAACAGTCTGCCGACAATAGGCACCGCCCAGTCTACAAATTTGCACAAGCCAAAATTCTCGTTCGCGAACCAGGAAACGTACACCTTATCGAACATTCAGGTTATCAAGATACAGTTGCCAAGATAAAGATGGAAAAGAACAAAGGCAAACAAATGTAGAACTAGTTAAAATTCCATTAGACAGTAGGGTGTCGTATGACACTCACGCAAGACAAGCATACATCGCGTTGTTTGGCTGAATTTGACAAGAAGTGCACGCAAAAAGATACTCATGGAAACCAGTAAGACGATAGAGAACCTTTTGATGCACTTACTTTCTTTCGTAGGTAGCGTATTCTTTTCTGACGTCTCCGTCTTCTTCAACTTCGATTTGTCAAATTTGGTTACTTCAGATACGTCTGGTTTATCTCCCATTTTTAATAAATTTGACAAAAAGCTGAAAGAAAGGCAGACATATATTGCAAATGAAATAGGGTAAGCTTACAAGACAGAGGAACAAGGCTAATACACACACCTTTTCTCTACAAAACAAAAGTTCTGCTCCCAAATAGACCAGACAAAGAAGTGACGAATACTTATGTATGTGAGTTTATATAAATTAATCACAACATTAGTATGCAGACCACATGACCAAAAATTATCCAAACGGAAATCCGCAAAGAAGAAATCAAGCTGACAAAGGATTTCAGTAATTGGAAATGCCATGAAAAAGACAAGTCGCAGCTGAAATTAGTGCCAAAAGAGTATTTTCTATCCTTAAAATTATCCTTGTTTTAGTATTGGAGTGTGTATTAATTATATTTAATTATAATTCTGTTTTGGCGGTCCTATCTAACTGCGATGTTTTCAAAGCACGTAGTGTTGAAATATAACAAATTTCCACGTTTTCAGTGAAATTTTAATGCAACAGTTCTTAATCAAACAAACAAAACTGCTACAGTATGCCATTGTGAATTGTTTCGATACATTAATTCTGGAATTAATTTAGATAACAGTAATTTATTCTCTTCCAGCACTCCAGCTGTGTGTCAAGGTAATAAGAAGTTTGCTAATGATCCAAATGCAAGTGAATGTACTTCAAGCAAACGCCACATGTAAATGAAATGTTATCAATGTATATTTTCAAATTTATTCGTTAAGTTGACTTTATTTTAAGGTAATACAGTGAATATTGTTGATGTAATAGTTTGGAATTGATATTTCTGGCACATTATTATGTTCATTTCAACCTGATTGAATAGGTATTCTTATAAGATACAGCATCGGCACACGTGTATTTACAATTTCCGCTTACCGGGAGATTCCGAACTGTCTTTATGAGAATTCAAATTTTGATCGGAAATTGTTGAATTTCTTTTTATATTCTGAAATAAAAGTAGTATACCATTTTTGAAAAACTACAAAATCAACGGTAGATCAGGGAAATCTCTTTCATGGAATAGTATGAAATGAAAATTGTGGAAAAAGTTGACATGATTCATGAATATGAATTTCCTTTCACGAAGCAGCGTGCGTGCGTGCGCATGACGTATCATCTTCACATGCGATTATTATGAATGCCAAGCAGTTTTTTATACAAAATATTATTATTCCAGTGGAGGAGAATGTTTCTGTGGTAATGTTCAGTTTTCTGTCGTGATCTTTACTTGGTAAAACCATGGTTATGGGCTCAGTGATCATGGACGAAGCTAGTAAGTTGTCGTTTTCATACAGTGGTTAGTATTTCAAAACTGGTCGTGAATTTTGTGATTCATAATTTCATATTCTCACTGTTGTTATTGCTAGCTACTTTGGCTGAAATGGCTCATCGTGAATACCAAACGGGTAACTACAATCGAGCAGAACAACTGTGTATGCAGTTATGGAGAAGAGATCCGTCTAACACTGGTGTACTGCTTCTTTTATCGTCAATTCACTTTCAGTGTCGTCGAATGGACAAGTACGTTTTACAGAAATATCACAAGAATTGTTGTCTTCGAAAATCTGGCCGATTCACTATATGTCTTTGTCTCGTTACATTGCGTTTTCTAATGTAGATCGGCACATTTCAGTACCCTTGCAATAAAACAGAACCCAGTCCTTGCCGAGGCTTACTCAAATCTTGGGAATGTGTTCAAAGAAAGAGGGCAGTTAAAAGATGCCTTAGACAATTACAGACATGCTGTTAAACTGAAACCTGATTTCATTGATGGCTACATTAACTTAGCTGCGGCATTGGTTGCTGCTGGTGACTTGGAAGGAGCTGTTCAGGCGTATGCAACTGCTCTTCAATACAACCCGGTACTAATCTTTAACGTGTATTTACAGTTTTCCACACTTGACCACTGTTTATAACCCCCCTGAAGAAACGATCAATTAAAGTGGCAAAGCGGTATGGCAGCTATTCAGCAGTGTGCTCAAACGCGCAAAATTCAGTAGTGCCTTCGATATGCTTGTCATTTTAGGCATGGTAAAGTATTCAGGACCTTTAAATATACAGATTACTTTGAGTGATTATTTGTGTTGACATTTCACGCTGATGACGACTAACTATACTCTAGAGTTACTATTGCCCGCTGCCGTTCAGTAGGGATGGATTTGGTGACAAGGCTATGATGAGTCGTCATCTTAGCCCTGCTCTTATCCCGGCTTGGAGTCATCGAAACATCCCAACCAATGGTACCTCCTCCATCCCCCAGTCACGACAAGTCACCTGTATACACTGGGAATGTACGATAATCCTAACTATCTACTTACCGACGGCATGCACGGTCCCCCCGAAGGGGAGGGTGGGAGGGGACGTCGACGCGCACTGATCGAGAACGTGCTACACAAATACCTGGCTATTTATACGAACGGCTAACGGGCATTAGCCTATAGCACTAATTGCCGATTAGTGTGTGCAGCGACGCGAATCAGCATACAATGTTAACTTGTTTTTATTCCATAAAATCCATTTTGACACATGATGTCATTAGCATGTACAGTGTGACACATCTGCAACCTTCTATATCCCATGATGCTTTGTGCATTTGGTCTGGAAGGTTTGGATGAAAGTTGGTGCTAGCCTGCAATGCTCCTGTTGACAAATATTATTGGAGTTTGACTTGTAGTCGTATTTCATTTGGTTGCAGACAAGTTAAATAGTGCATCAAGTTTGCACAGCTGGAAACGGTTAACCCAGCAGCAATGTACCCCAGTGTGAGCATGATGAGTAAAATTCCCTGGTGTTCAGATGTTAGAGTATATATGAATTCTTGGGGTATTCCCCAAGAAACATTCTAATACATTAATTCTATTTTCTAGGATCTCTTTTGTGTGCGAAGTGATTTGGGTAATCTTTTGAAAGCATTAGGCCGGTTGGAAGAGGCAAAGGTAATTTGTGGTGATGGAATACTGGTATTGTCTTCAAATTTTAGTAAATTGCGTTCTGCTCTGTGAACAAAAGTTTTTTTGTTGGTGGATGGACTTTTGAGAGTAATTTCTGTTATTATGGTACATTCACTGACTTTAAGAAACATTTTGTTCTTCAACAGAACATGGTTTAATTGATGGTGAGTCAAAGCTGGTTCACCAAAATCATGGTAATTTTGAAAAGGCTTGGAACTTTAAGAGTCCCCTCTTAATTTTGAATCGTTTTAAGCAGCAAAGCATCTGACATTGTTTCTACCATATGCATAAGAGATCTCTTGTGTAGAAGCCTTTGAGAAAATACCATTGGGTTGAGCAGTTTGCATGCATTAGTTAAAGTGCTTGAATGTTAGTGTTGTTTTTCTTTGTCAGTTTTTCAGAAGTTTCCATACAATACCATTGAATCAAAGTATTAGTTTACAGTTTTTGGTTACTGGGTTTTTAATTTGCATATTCCTTAAAAAATGAAAGTATTGGTGGGATTTCATACATGCAAAATTGCCCTGTCACTTTTCAAAACAACATCACTGACTTAAAAATGTCTTCCTTTTCCACCTTTCTTTCTACAAGCAGTTATTAGTGCCATGGTGAGTTATTACAGCATCTTGGATGATTCAGAAGATATCTGCAATGATCGGGGTGACGAAGTGGCTGAGAAAGACCAATTGCCTTGTTTTTCCTGTTTGCTGCTCCCTCTCTTTTGCCAGCCTTGCCCAATTTTGGTTTTCTTGCTTAAAGTAAAAATGGGAATGCTGGTCAATTTTGCAGCTTTTTGTGTGTTGCTCTATTTGCATCTCAACACTAATACTGCTCTTATTTTAATTTGCAATGACATGCAAATGCCAACATACAGCAAGCTGCCATTTGTACCTTTTCCCATCTTTGCTATGAACAAAACCCTAACTTGAAGTGACAGCAAATGATTTTTATTTGAATTTGCACCATTTGTTGTCATATGTCAAGACCATTGACCATGTTTCTTGTTTCATTCATGCAGTTACCAGTGTCCAAAAAATTGTGATTTAGCCTTTTTGAGTTTTGTGATCAAAATCATTGCACTGTACAACTGTGGTGTCTAAAGGCATCTAACGAAACAAGTAACGTGATATCCAAACCCCCATTGAATTGGAGTGTGAGGCTGACAAAAAGTCACCTTGCTATTTTTGTGTGAAAACAATGACTCACATTTCATGCATTCTGAACAAGCTAACTAATGTCCTTCACACTTCAATTCTTGAAGTTATTTTGAATGAAATGAAAACCATTATGCTCATTCTGCTCTCTTTCTGCATCTTTTGCTTATTTGCTTTGCTTTGCTCTTTATTTTGCTTTGCTTTGCTTTTGCTTCCTTTTCTTGCTATTTGCTCTCGGGCCAAAAACTAGGCATGTTATCTGAAAGCAATTGAAACTCAGCCGAACTTTGCTGTGGCATGGAGCAACTTGGGGTGTGTCTTTAATGCTCAGGGTGAAATTTGGTTGGCCATCCATCATTTTGAAAAGGTAATATTATTTTAATTATATTGGTTGTGAGCGAAGTATTCTCATCCTTGACTTGTACTCCATAAATAAAGTACAAGCAAACAAAAGATTGATGTATACTGTGTCTGTACTGAGAGAAACATCTGTCTAATGGGTGTGTTTGATTTTTCAGGCTGTTCAACTCGATCCATCCTTTCTTGATTCTTACATAAACCTTGGCAATGTGCTAAAAGAAGCAAGGATATTTGACAGGTATGTTATCTATATTTACACATAGTGTTTTAGCACCACGAATTTTGGTTTTACTGAACAGAAATGTGTGATACATATGATCAATAAGTTGAAGTTTGTGCCCAACTACTTTCAAATGGTACCATACAAGGGTGGCACTCTCCCCACTGAACAAGTGCTTGCCTGGTTTGTTAGGTGAATTGTTTGGGTTTTTAGTGCACTGTTGTGGTTATTTCTATTTCAGTTGGGTTGAACTGTTACAAATTTCTTCTTGTTATTACTTGTGAACAGGGCTGTTGGTGCTTATCTTCGAGCTTTACAGTTGAGTCCGAACAATGCTGTAGTCCATGGTAACCTGGCTTGTGTTTATTATGAACAAGGGTATGGAACACTTAACTTGCTACATAGAATTGGAAATGAATTGAGAATACCTTAAAAGCTCTATTATCCCCCCCAGGGCTATTTAATTTTTTCGTTTTATAGAGGAGGGCTTAATGTAAAAAACTGGAACTTCTTGCGATTCGTTGACTTTTATGATATTGAATTTTGGTGAAACTGTGAAATGTCAATTGTTAAATGTGTCATTTCTCATGAGACTGTAAAATATTGACTGTAAAGTGTCAACTGTTCAGGGTTTCATTGCTTATTACCACATAAAATATTGACTATAAAACTTCATCTCACCGTGGCTTCATCGTCAAAGGTTTCAAATTACTTGTATTGTTCAAATTACTTGTTTTGTATGCAGCTGACTTGTTTGAGTATTGTTGGGGAACAGGCTTAAAGGAGGGGGGGGGGAAATTGTTTGAACAGTATAGTTTTGAAGGGGGAGGGGCTTGTTAGAGAGGGGGTTATGGTATAATATTGTTTTGCTGAATTGTGTTGTATATATAGAATCATGTGTGACTCTCTTAATAAAATATATGGACAGTTCAAGAACAATCTATAAAAATCACTGTGCCCAAAACAGAAAAGCGAAATTTGCTGTTGGTGATTTGTTTGAATTTCTGTCAAACACTACAATATCAAAATTTGGTCTGAACAGCCAAAATCAAAGCATGGTTTTCTGTGATCTGCAAGGGGCCACTAATGAACCTATGATGATGTAATAATGACATTCAAACTTTAAATGAATTGCTACAAATGATATTCTAAGATTTCTACCAGATTACATCTGTAACCTGTGACAGGCAAATGATGTCTTGAAATAGGAAGGGAGGGGTGAGAGGTGGAGCTGCCGAACGAAAATCTCCTAAGGGCCCCCACTTGCTCTGTCATGCCACTGCCCTACTATGATTCACAACAGCTAATTTGGGATATTGTGTAGTGGCTGTGATTGAGAGGTTACTGCTATGAAGAGGTTTTAGTAATGGAAAGTGTAGTATGTTGGGACAAAAATCATGGCTGTTGTGGAGAGGGGGCTGGCTGTTGTTTGCTGTTAAAGAAATACAACTGCATAGATAAACTATGTTTTGTATTTACAGTCTGACTGATTTAGCAGTTGACACCTATCGCAGAGCTATTGAGCTACAGCCAAACTTTCCTGATGCTTATTGCAATCTTGCAAATGCACTTAAAGAACAAGGAAAGGTAGCTACTATTTGATTTGATAGTTCTTGTTATCCTTTGCTGAAAATTGGTCAGCTTCTGTTGCTTTGCAGTATAATCAAACAATTCCAATTTTCTGATACAAGTTTTATTCTTTATAGACGGATGAAGCAGAAGATTGTTACAACGTTGCTCTTCGCCTCAATCCATCGCATGCAGACTCACTAAATAATCTTGCAAATATCAAAAGAGAGCAGTGTTTGATAGAAGAGGCGATTAAGCTCTACTGCAAAGCACTCGAGGTACAGTAAATTAAGTAATATTGTTTGTAATTTTTCGCCACATTTTAAACGGTTAGATCTGCGACATTTTTAGCATTTTAAATCTGGGACAAATATTTTCTGGTGTTTCCAAAGGCTGCATTTCAAGGTTTTTTTTAGCCCTTATAGTCTGGCATTTATAGTTAGTATCTGACTGTCATTATTATGTCTGGAAGGTGTTTCCTGAGTTTGCTGCTGCTCACTCAAATCTTGCCAGTATATTGCAACAACAAGGGAAGCTTCAAGATGCACTTATGCACTACAAAGAAGCTATCAGGTGAAACTGAGTGAAAATACAGTACATGTTGAGTTTTGTTGTCATTTACTCATGATCAATGCGACTCTATAACTGCCAAAATCTATATCTTTTAGAATACATCCAACATTTGCAGACGCGTATTCAAACATGGGTAATACCCTGAAAGAAATGCAAGATATTCAAGGAGCTATCAATTGTTATAGCCGAGCTATTCAAATCAACCCCGCGTTTGCTGATGCTCACAGCAACTTAGCATCAGTTCACAAGGTGGTGTAAATATGCTCAAAAATAATTGTGTTGACTTTGGCTATCTTGTAAATGTCATAATTATTGTCTTCACAGGACGCGGGCAACATATCTGAAGCTATCCAGTCATATAAAACTGCTCTAAAACTGAAGCCTGATTTTCCAGATGCCTATTGCAATTTGGCTCATTGTTTACAGGTCTGCGTACTCATACAACGTTTTAAATTCTCTGAGCTTGTTCTGCAATAGCCAATGTTACCACAAACAAACAAACAAACAAACAAAAACACATATCTTTGTATTGTAAAATATGTACAATGGGGTAGAGGATTACGTAGTATTCTTAAAATGTTGGGATCATATTAAATGTGGAGACCTAGACCTGCGGCCGGTTGTACGAAGTTTATTTTGCTTAGGCGGTAAGCCAGAATTTGACAACACTTCCTCATATCTTGCAAACGTTTCAAGTCCAATCTTTTGTGCTAAACCAATTTTCGGATTACTGTATTCAGTTGCAAAACTTCAATTTTCGTTGTACGAGAAATGTCTAATTGTGATTTCTATATTGAGCTTGTCCATCGTTTGAGTTGAACGGGATTTGTGCAAACGACACCTGTGGTTTAGTGTAATAATTATGAGACTCAGCTAAAATTATGGGTTCTGCACCGGGGAATAGAGCCGTTTGAAAACTCAATAATATTTTTCTTTTTGGTGTGCCGAAAACTTGATTTGTTTGTTACAATGCAGATAATATGCGATTGGAGCGATTACGATACAAGAATGAAAAAGTTGATCAATATAGTAAATGATCAGTTGGAAAAGAACCGTCTCCCTTCTGTGCACCCTCACCATAGCATGCTGTACCCGCTGACAAGCGAAGTACGAAAGAAGATTGCTAATAGACATGGAAATCTTTGCATTGAAAAGGTATGATGTGTCTCCTAAAAGTTACAGCAGTTTGACCCGGGCTTTCAGATGTAAGAATTTTTCAGTATGTGCTTGCAACAGGCGCTGTTTTTTGGGATAATTAGGTCGCGTACTCTCTGTGTACAAAATCAGTTCAGCCTGCATGTTGTATTTCTTCTGTCAGGTGGGGCTGTTGAAGAAACAATCGTATAAGTACCCAAAAGATCTGAAAGACAGCGATGGTCGCCTAAGGATTGGCTATGTGTCTAGCGACTTTGGTAATCATCCAACTTCCCATCTTATGCAGAGTATCCCAGGTTTTCACGACAGGTCAAAAGTGGAGGTTAGTTCGTGTGTTTCCTTTGCCTACGTAATCGGCGATAAAACTTTGGTAATTTTAGGCATATTTTAATGAAGTTATGATATAAGCAAGGTTAGCAACTAGTAAATAAGCGCGGAGAGCCTGAAGGCGAGCCTATGAATGAAAGGCAGTTAGCATGGCACGTGCCAAGCCAGTGTGCTAAGTGCACCATAGCAGGCGGATCTAATTTGCATATCGGAGGGCAAAACAATTTCTTTCTCTCTCTTACCTTTTCCCTTTGCTCCCTATACTTGCAAAACAAGAGGTTGCTTTCCACTGACAACTCGGTGTGATACATAGGTGCAACGGGGTGGTCAGGTCATTAGGCAAGACTGTGACACTGGGATAGGGTCTTGAATCCAAGTAATTCCAATATCTGATTAGCGGCAGGTCTCCCACTCGTTGCACCTAACCATCCACAAGGGTAAGTTATGTTACTGCAGGTGTTAACTCTGTTTTGAAGGGTCAAGTATTATTGATTCCTGTTTGCTTTTGAATGAAGTATTTGGTAAACGCGTACTAATTCTTTACCTACTGCAGGTTATGACAATTCTTTTTTGTTCTTTTCAGATATTCTGCTACACACTCACGCCAGACGATAACACAAGTTTCTTCAAGAAAATATCTCGTGAGGCGGATCATTTTGTTGATCTGTCTCAGACACCGTGTCATGGAGCAGCGGCTGATCGTATAAACGCCGATGGAATTCACATTTTGATAAACATGAATGGTTACACCAAAGGGGCAAGGAACGAAATATTTGCTCTGAAACCATGTCCAATTCAGGTAAACTGATGTATAGGGTTCGAGGGCGTGGAAACACGTACTAAAGATTGAGGCAGAAGAGCGACACTGTCACTTAGTATGTGACTGACGGCCTTTTCTGGGTTATGTGAATTCTCAGTGCTCACTGTAGCATTGGATCGGTTTTAGGCCTGTGTTCTTCCGGTTTACGGAGCAGTTTTGGTTTCCGTACATGTTTTAGTCCATGAAAAACGCCTGCAGAATGGTGCGTTCTATAATGAACTCTTCGTTTTAAAAAAAACAGGCGCCTTCATTCTTTCACATCGAAATGATATCCTCTAAGTACCTCTGAGTTGAAATTCCTATTTTATTTAGGTGATGTGGCTAGGCTACCCAGGAACTAGTGGTGCTCCGTATATGGACTACATTCTTACAGATCGCATTACCTCGCCACCAGAACACAGCAGTTCTTATTCCGAGAAGTTTGCGTACATGCCCAACACTTTTTTTGTTGGTGACCACAAGCAAATGTTCCCGCATCTCATGCAACACTTGCGCACTTCTGGTGATTCCCAGTCTACTTCTCAAACTGCGCAGTCTTTGCAAAAATTCAAATTTGTGCCGGAAGTTGACGTGAACCTTCACGATAAAGTTGCGAAATTGGTGGAATGGAAGAGTCGAGACTATGTTGGATGTAAGGATAGCGGTGAACGAGTTCCTTCGGTCTGGCCAATGACGTCGCGATCTCAGTATGGCTTGCCTGAAGACTGCTTTGTCTACTGCAACTTCAACCAGCTGTACAAGATAGATCCCGTGACTCTCAAGAATTGGGTGAACATTCTGATACAAGTGCCAAACAGTGTTTTGTGGTTACTCCGTTTCCCAGCTGTCGGTGAGCCAAACGTCAAAGCTCACGTTCAAGCTCTTGGTTTGTCGGCCGATCGTGTTATCTTCTCACCAGTCGCACCGAAAGAAGAGCACGTTCGTAGAGGACAGCTAGCGGATGTATGTCTGGATACACCACTCTGCAATGGACATACAACTGGTATGGATGTGTTGTGGGCAGGCTGTCCTATGGTCACTCTACCACTTGATACTCTGGCTTCTCGTGTTGCCGCGTCACAACTTCATGCTTTACGAGTGCCGGAGCTTGCTGCTAAATCAAGAGAGGACTACGAAAATATCGCCATAAGACTTGGGACAGACAGTGATTAGTAAGAATATATTATCGAACTCGATTGCATGACTAATATGTTGTTGCCCTGATTACTATTGGCAATATAGCTTCAACTTCTGATTGTGAATGTTTTATTTTTTAGTTACGCCGACATAAAAAAACGAGTGTGGACCGGTAGAACAAAAAGTCCTTTGTTCAACATTAGGCAATATGCTCACGACATGGAGGACGTGTACGCAAAAATGTGGCACAGATATCGTAACAATATGCCTGTTGACCACATTATGGACTAGATGCAGTCTCAATCGACGCCAGACTGTCTGTCTTCCGTAGTGCGAGTGTCCTAGTAGGTGGGGAAGCAAAAGAAATTCCAGTCCCTACAGGGCATAGTGCTATTAGGGAGTTTACGTTGTACTACGCGGTGAACGCGACAACACCTTGTTTCAAACAAAGAGAATGTCATGCCGAACAAAAGTAGGGAGTTTTTGAATTTGTGGTGCTAGAGGTACTTCTCAATGGTGTCAAGACGACGCGAAGCTAAACATTGCCACGTCTTCAGAGCTTGGTGCAATTTGAAGCTGGGTGTGACATTAATTTAGAAGTGTGAAACAACTCCATAGCGTTCATTTCTTGGTTGAAATTGAGACCACGTCGTGTTGTACGACGTAAGTGCCCTGCCGACGGGCAACGTAGTCATGGTATAGAGAACACGTGTCGTCATGCATAGATTTTTTTACAAAATATAACATAGTTATGGACACGCTGTAGGAGCTGTGCCTAAGTATATGTAATGTGCTTGCGCGGAATTGCTATTGTGCCAAAATACAAATAAATTATTTTTATTGTGACGTGTCTTTGACAAATGTACTAGTTTGCTAGGTCGTCCAATTATATTCTGAATGCTCCCCACGGTGCTTAGACTAGTGACTTGCATGACATTCTATCATGAGGCAATGCTGTGCGCAATGTTAAATGGGTAGAGCGACATAGGCTGACTGAGAGAGATCGGATAGTCTGTTGGCTAGTTAATCTGTACCAGTAACTTCTTTTCCCATGTTATGGGATATTCTGTACGGAAAACGTGCCCCATGAAACTGCACGAGTTCTTCGGTAAATAACGTGAATTGTTTTGCTGTTGATTACCTAGCGGTAAATCCACACACCTAGCGATGAATCTACACAGATAACCTAGTCCGCGTCGGAGAGTGGCAGTAGATCTCCTAGTGAAAGCTGAGGTCACTTTCGTTTTAAGAGGAATGATGGAATTTCATCTGCACTCGCATACGCCAGACAGGTCAGTTTTCCTTTGAAATGAAAGTTGAAATATTTGAAAATCCTGGGGCATCAGCCAATACTTTTCTCCAAACTCATGGTGGAAATTTGACAAGATATGTCAATGTGCTATCGTATCGTGCGTGCTCTCTGGTCGACGCGACTTACGCCAGTGCCTCCATAGGAAGCCCAATAAAGTCAGTAAAGATATGAACTTGACAACAAAAGATGTAATTTGCGAGAAATTCAATAAAAAAACCTAAATATTACCGTGAAAATGCTGTAGCAACTGTTTTGCAGCTATAACAGAGCTATATGCGAAGTTCAGCCTTGCGCCATATTGGCAAAGTAAGTATAGTATAGTATTTGGAAAGGATGGCAACTTTTTTAACGATATACATTAACATAACAAATTCACACACATTTTT
>JAODVM010080432.1:0-16989 GCA_025400095.1 Phenganax marumi | reverse complement strand
GAAAGGTTTATTTCTTACTCTTTTCACTTTTTAAAACTCGTTTCCAGTGCATTTGCAGTTTTTGAAGTGGCTAATTGGTACGAGATTGACTCCTGTGATGAAGAATAATTTCCAAAGCGAGACTTACGCTTGACGAGAACTTGCTAAACTCTCTTTGCTCTAGAAGAAAATGAAAGAAAATTTCACATAATCATCTTTAATTTGAAGAAATCGATAGTTCCTTGTCTTCGATTGACTTTACCTCAAAAGTTGAATCATTTGTAGTTAATATCTTCTCATCAAAGCTGTGCCTTCTTGGCGCATTGCTCACGGCTGAGTTGCCCAGAGACATTTGGACAACAATTGGAGATCCATCTTGCATGATAAAAATACAAAACAACGTGAAATAATCTGGTAAATAAACACGTTCAGATGCCTTTCGCCAATCTATCTACTCACCTGAAGGCAATCTCATTCTTAAAGGTGACGCCCCAGTGGAGAGCGCATGCTCTACTTTGCCATCTCTTTCGTCTTTCTTTTTATGCAAGACTTTCTCCCAGGATGCTAACATCTGCTCAGTGTGCGCAAGTGTTGATGTGGCATCTCTAGACATGGCATCAGTGGCACTCAACAAGTATGAAGCTTCGTTCAACAGCGGATGAGCGGGGTGATTCTTGCTTTCTATATTCAGCGAGGATTGTGAATCATACTGTTTCGTGTTTTCTCCAGACGGCCGTTTTCCGGGTTCCGCCTCGCGACTGCCGCGTCTTCCCGCGTCTGGTGACGACTTTGTTCTTTGCTTTCCAGCAATCTTAGAAATCCTTTCATCGACGAGCTCAGGCGTGATCCCCGCATGCTCACGTTTGTTCTTCACAAAATATGGGACTTTAGCACCCCTGGTGTCTTTCTCCTGCAATCTTGGTGACCGTGGGGAGACTGGGACCGACTCTTCCTTACTTCCGGTGTTCAACTGAGTGGCGCTTCCAGTGGGTGACATTAGACATATTTTCGTTTGAGAAACAATCTTGGGTTTTTCATCCCGTATCCGTCTCGTGTCCGGGTCGGGGAACTGAAACGCTTCAGTCTCACTCGCCCTTCGACTATGCACTTCTTGTGAATGGTACGGACGAGGGGAGTAAACATATGCATTATCACTTTGAGACAGTTCACGGATCAACCCCTGTCTTTTCCGGGGAGTGAGTACCCCCGAGTTTTCGCGTGATACTGTGACTTCTTCGCGATTCACCGTGCGAGGTAGAGTGTTACTCTGACCATAATGTGGCGATCGTTTCAGACTTCCAGTGTTTTCTGCGGGTTCATTCGATTTCGATCGTACAAAGACAGTGGTTGAACTCTGAATACTCGGAGAAGTGATTTCCCGGGTGTTGAGAGTATCGTGAGAGCCAGGACTTTTTGCCGTAGTGCTGGTGATCTCAGCTCGGACACCAATCTTCTTACTTACGAGTCGTTTGGATGAGACTGGTTTCTTCTGACCACTGGAGCTTCGTTCTCTCTCAGAATCACTGTAAGGCTCACTCGTGGCGAGAGATTCATTGGATGTACTTGATACGTAACTTTCAGAGTCCGCTAGCCGAGGCATCGCAGGCGCACGAACATTCTTCCTCACTCCGTGTGTTGACGCAGAGTGCTCGGCGTGAACCGAAGGTCCTCCGAACGCTCTCTCAATTTGACCGACCGTTTCCGACATATCGTTATCGTAGTTCTCTCGGAAAGTCTCGACCGTCGTGATATTTGGCCCAAGGGTGGTTTCCTTGTAACTACGCCTCACACCATCTTGCGTAAACCCTGGGTCCCAGGGCTCTGACTTGGAGCGCGAGTGAATGATTTCCAAGCGAGGATGTAGTTGCTCTAATGCAGTAGGCTTCTTTGGTAACTCTGGTTTATACTGACTCATCTGTCGTCGTTCATCATATGAGGTATATTCCGGGGGACGGTGTGGTTTCGGACCAGGATACGGAGGGGTACGTTGAAAGCTACTTGCGCTACGAGAGTGACTTAGATCACTGCGAGCATGCGCACTCAGCTTGGATTGCAGCAAATCAGCAGCCGCACGTTTGTCAGTAACCTTCGAGTTAGATCTCGAGTAGTGATACGTTCTGGTTTGCGAGTCTGGATGTTTGTATTCAATGCGGCTCTCAGGAGTCTTGACAGGATCTGATCTTGGAATATACTTCAGCGATAACACTGTTTCACCGTTAGCTTGCAGTCCAGGTCTTGTTCCAGTCAGGGTGTAGCTACTGCCGTAATTTGATGACGTATTCCGTTGATCATGCGACGATCGCGCTGAACTATCGTGCTCGGAGTATCTGGATGAATAATAGATACATAAAATGTCAAACCATTCAGCTAGCTTCTCACTAAAAGAAGACCTCTTAAACACGTGTAAGTTCATAGCATTGACTATCAAAAGGATTGACAAGGTTCTGCATTCATTTTACTACCAGAATAGTGACAAGGTGTGATATTTCATATCTGAAATAGTTTTGAAATGGCTCTCTTACTTGTCGTCACTGTTTGCGGGTGAACCAGGTCTTCGTATCCAAGGAACACCATTTGTTCTCGTTTCATCAAGATCTTTAGAAATTCCCGATGTGGAATCGTACACTTTGACAGTTGAAGAACTTGAGTAGTGCATATTTTCAGACTCATGTACGCTCGAGTGAGGACTGCGATCCAGTGATTGCAGAGACTTGGAGGAGTGAAAGGTGCTTAATGAGTCTGCAGGTGAGTTGTAGTTCACTGCCGCCAGTTGAACACCTCTACAAAAGTATGACTGAGTTTGAGCATCGTTTTTCATGCAGGAGTTTTGTCGGTTGTGCGTTGCCAGACCGTCACGTCTACTTGGATATAAAAGCTGCACGTGTGACTTCTAAATACACAAGCTAGTTGCTTACTTTCTTGGTTTACCGCTGGGCAAAGGAGGAATGACCACGACTGGAACATGACTTGGTCGACGAAGTTCAGAAATCATTTCTTCATAGGACATCATCGCTACTGGTTTACCAAATATCTAAATATCACGGAAACAAATATGAAACAACTTTTACTTTATTTCCATTCTACGGAAATGAAAGTCCAAACGTTTGATATAGTTCAGCAGCAGCCCCAGTTAGCCATACTATAAGAAGATTAAGCTGTATAAGAAAACAATACATGTCTAGTTTGCTAACCTCAACTAAACGAGAACTTTGTCTGAGTCCAGCAACTTGCGCGAGACCATTTGGTTCAACATCAACAACCATCCCTTCGTTGTGTACATTGAAACCAAGTTGACCAGAGTTATGACGGCGAAGAGTCATTGCTATTGTCTATACAATAATAAGAACTGTTCAAAACTGAAGCAAACAAACAAGCAAGAGAACTGACAAACAAACGCACCTGACAGCCAATAGTGACCATCTCAAATCTTCTTACAATGCTAGGGATATCCTCTGGACTTGGTAAATTCAAAACCAAACAATCCCCGATACCGTGGAAAATCTTCAACCTGAAAAAAGATAGAGGTTGTTTGTATCGTCTGAGGTGAAATTTTAGTTCAACAAACAGAGGCAGGTTTTACCTTTTCGACATCGGGGTCCATCCAATAATTGCTTTACACGGAATGTAGAATATCGCTTCCTAAACACAAAAATTATCTCGTGAGAAAATAGATATAGTCAAACTCGTAAGTAGTCGTAGAAAGTTCGTAAGTTATATTCACCCTCGTGGAAACATCAATGAGAACGAAAGATTCAACAGACAACACTAGAAAACACTTGATCATTGTCATATTGCGATGATCTTCGACCTGACAATAAAAAATATGAAAAATATATTAAAAATATATTATTATAAAAAATATAATATATAGATAAAATATAATATATAATATAAAATATAAATAAATAAAATATAAAATAAATGAAAAATATATTATTAAACCACACTTAACACCGCAGCTTCTAATGCACATTTATATCAGACATTGTACCTCAACGTCCCAAGACAACCCTCCCTTGGACACCCTCTCAGGGTTAATATTAGGATGAATTTTTTCCTTCTTTTTCGAAGACAGTGAAAATTTACCTGAAACAAATGAGCATGATATTCAGAAGCTGATTCATCATGGCTTTAAAACTAGATTTACCCACCAAACTTGGGCCCAGTCTCCACAGTAGTGTTGGTCATGTAGTTCGTCACCAGATCCTTGAGGTACTCATGTCGTGTACGCACTGCCATGGCACGAAACTTGTCTGACTTATGAGCTGCATTCTCAGCATTTATCACTGAAGTACGAGAAATATCTTAAGTAATGAATCATACAATAGTCCTAAACACCACTTAGCGTACGCACATTTTGTGATCAAAAATGTCTTAAATCCTTCTTTACTCGAAAACACTCCCCCAGCAGGGATTGGTGGACCAAATGCCGGCACATCTTTTGAACGGCTTACAGCAACTCTACAGCAAGGAATGTTAACAAAGACTGTCACACCTTATGTACTACTTTATTCACACATGTACTACCATCATCCACAGATATACTGCGAACATTTTCCATAAAGCACTTACTGGTATTTTGTGCATGCAGTACAAGGATCAAACACACGGACTAAGATGAAGACATGTTGAAAATGAGATCGGATACTCTTGGGAGTGAAAGGCAAAGCTCCTGGTTCTTGAAATACGATTGTGACGATATCGTTGCCAATGTGACGTTTACGAAGGAGCTGAAACAAAAACAAAATTACCACTTTTTCTTGGATGTCAGTATGGTACTCTAGGTGAAATCCTGGTACCTGCTGTCGATTGTTTGGTGTCCATGGTAACATAGTTGAAACATGGAACATGACTTCTCTACCACGAAACATTCTATACAGTGAGTATACACCGGTCGAATCATCTGAAACACAGAAGATGGTTCTTAACTTTGCCATTCATTCAAGTACAGAGTAGTTGGTCTTCATCTCCTTGTTTACTTACTGCGGTTGTCAAGTTGTGCTCTGTAACCTTCAAAACCTTTCAAAACAACACGCTCTCCAATTAAATCCATAAATTCATTAAATGCAGGGCCCGCTTCCTCTGTGAAAAGTATAAAAACGCTTTGGTTAAGTGTTGAAAGCATCAGTCGAATGACATCAAGTAATAAACATAATTTTTGCACAAACAAACTTCTTACCATTGTTGTACATTTCTTCTTCAGTATTTTGACCAGCTTTGCAGTATAAAATACCAATCTTGTGTTGTCGTGTAACCTTGCAAAACAAACAGACAATATATATAGCACTTGATAATATCACTTCACTTGTATAAATAACAAGACAATAAATGAACTTTCTCAAATTCAGGCAGATTTCTTTCTTACCCCTTGTTCATCTAACTTTAGAAGTATTTCAGGGACCTAGAAATGAAACACAAAAATAAATTTCTGTAGATATAAATAAGAACTGAAATAAAAACAATTATGGAGAAGGAAATAAAGAACATGGAATGGAATGGAGAGATATATAGAGAGCAAAAAGAACTTATCAAAGAATCAAAAGTCGAGCAATACATAGCAATATTTTCACACCTTTGGTCCTGCTGCAGCCAACCTAAGCGAATTGAGATTGACTTCTGGACAAACATACTCCAAGATATCTTTAGGAGGTAAACCTCTGGCTGTACCATGACGTGATGTTGATGGAATACATTCTTCCAATACGCTACCACGCAATGTTTCCATCTAAAACACAAAACATACATTTGTTAGACTTCCTATCCTGCCAAATATCATTCTCAATCAGTTAAACATGTTTGAATAAACACTGAAACTGTGGCAGCATAGAACTACTTACTTCGCTGGTGCGTACAATGACTCGATATTCATATTGACTGATTGTGCTTTCATCTTCTGCACTGGAAGGAATTTCAGTTTTCTCTCGTTTGTATGAGATTGCCATTGCTCCAAACTTTTCGTCTTCACCGACATAGTTCACATGATCTGAAAATCAACATCAAATATTTCACTTTATGTCAACACCTCATTGGCAACGGCATCAACAATTCTCACAAATGTCTAATCGAATGGCTGACTAAGCACTTGGAAGTATGAATTATTAAACAGATGTTCATATTATTTCTATCTAAAACTTAATTCTTCAAGCTAGATGATGATCAATGTAGAAACATCTCAGGGTATTTTCATATTATTCCATAGAAAATCCCACGCAATACTAGGCTTGAAATAATGCAAAAATGTTGAGGAATCAATGCACAAATGTTTTATTAACAAGACTATACCTTGACCCAAAAAGTAATGTCTGTAATAAAATGCACCATGATCAACGTGTTCAAACACCTTCTTATCCTCCATACTGCAAAGGTCTGCTGGATCATTTCCTTCGCCATGCACAGCCATGTGCGAGTCTAGGATGGTCACACCAGTCGCACTGAACACTTGCCCACGGCGAATGGAATCATACGCAGTCAACACAACATCTACAGTAGAATGCCTTCGATTTAAACTCTTCTGTCCATTTAAAGTCTTATATGAAGAGTTGTATCGGAATTCGCCAAACAGATCATCCTGTTCTCCACCAAGCTCATTACGAAAGAATGGACATGAGAGAACGAGCTCGTTAGTTTTGTGGTCGCCTTCCTCTTGGTCCTTGGCATCGTTAATACCACACATTGTTTCATCTGCTTCACTTCTATCAGCTATTATAGCAGCGGTGGCCCGACCTGAAGCAGCAGATGCTCCTGTGATTGTATTCTTACGTCTTAGACAATCACCATGCTTCTGAATGTTAGTTGCAATTATATCAAAATCAAACGCTGCACTTTGAACATCATAATGAGCAAACGCCTTTCTGGGTCTCTCCCAATTTCTTTCATCAATTATCCCTCCCTTCTCATCCGATTTACTCTTTCTAGTGGCAGCCTTGAGTGAACCTTTGCGTTTCAGATTTAGGTAAGCTTTCCTGTCTGTGCTAGGACTGGCAGTACCTGAAGTTATAGGTGACTTAAATACTTTATTTCCCCCACCCCCGTCTGTACGATCATTCCCTTTCTTTGTAGTTAGATATGTGAGTCTTTGTCCTAATTGTCCTTGAAAGCTCGCGTTTTCAAACCGTTGAATTATGGCATGAAAATTATCCCCTGAAGTAGGCCTCTCAGGTCTCTCGCCATTTGGCTCTGAACTTGCAAAAGACGCCGGCATAACTTCACTTGTATCACTCGAGCTTCGAACATGGAAAAAACCTGGTTGAGGCCCGAAATTATGTATAGAACCTGTACTTTTTCTTGTTTCATCGTCTTTGTTATACTTCAAGAGATTCGAAGTATTGGCGTCCCCGTTTTGGCCGGTAGAATAGTTGTATCCTCGCATTAAAGAGGTTGGCAATCCTTCAAATTGCGAGACTTGTTCTTCGCCGTTGTAAATAATTCCTTGCCGTTTTGCTGGGATATTATATCGACTTTGCTGTGCCTTAGACATCTCCAAGTGCATTATTTTACACAAACACCGATAATAGAAATCCTCACTGCCTTCGTGATTGTTATTCTCCTCTGGAGGTCGAATTCTTCTTTAGTCAACGTTTTCCCGACTTTGTTGTTGTGTGTCAATTACAAAACACATATTGTATCAAAATTCACTAGGAAAACATCAACAGAACCTAATGTTTCAATTCTAAATGGAATCCTCCCACAATTATAAAGATTTTATAATCATTTCGACCGTTCAATCAGTCAGAAAATGCTGTCAGTCGTTCCTTTATACCATGAACAACAAACAGCTCTTCGACATAAAGCGGATTAGATTACAAGAGAAAAATACAAAGAACGCACACTTTGACTTCAATCATCGATGAACTCGAACTATGTTGAATGTACAACAATGTAAACTGAAACAACACACCCGAGAATTCTTGCGAGAGTTTCGACGAGTGTAAACACACACGATTGTTTTGTTTTATAATCCTCGTCTGTTATTCTAAACTCTGCCAGCTAGATAATAAAATATTGATCTGAAGTCCTAAAATATCTTTTCTTGACAGCTACCAGTTCATAATCATCTGTACTTTCGGATAATTTTCATAGAGAGCCACGAAACAACGAGGCCCTATTCGCGTCTATGTAAGTGTGTAGGCAATAATTACCGTCGCATGTCATTTAATAGCGCCAGTTTTTTTTACCAAATCTGTCCATGATTTCCGACAAAGGACACCGCAGAACAGCTTTAAAACTTGACTTAGGGAACGCTCCTTCGAAGAGCGGAGAGCGGTTTTCCTCGATGAATAAATAAGCTGAATATTTGACAAAGTGTTTTGACAATTTGCAAGTTTCAAGAAGTTGCTCTTTTCCCCTATCATTATTCGGGTTACAATCGTTATAGCATCGTCATGCATCCGGAAATACCCGCAGGAAGCCGAACGTGTGACGAACGAGGAGCCGAAGAGTTGCCGATAAAAAGAAGGAAAAGACCGAGCATGAATCGAGGCATCTCCTGGCCACAGATGAGAGACTAACAGATGTCCGACTGCCCCAAAATTGCGTAAGCCGATTTTCCTGAGATTTCAATGGCGGCCATTAATCCAGCAAGTGCCCTACAGAAAGGCATTCACCCCCCTGAACAAATTATTTTGAAACTGGAACCCGGGGGGTGACGGTCTCTGTTTAGGGCACTTGCTGGGTTAATGGCGGTCACTTACGGCAAAATCATAGGCTTGAAGACTTAGTCGGACATCTGTTAGTCTCTAATCTGTGTCACTGGTTTGGGTACATGAAGTTTTTGCAAAACAAATATACTGGCGTTCTTTTTAAAATACTCCGATATTATGTAAGAGAAAAAGCCCAAGAAGGAGAGCGTTATCTTACATATTTTATGATTGAGAAGGTTTTCTCATAAAGTTTGGTTAAGTTTTTCCCATTTGGACAAATATTTATTTTACTTTTTGCCTTCATTTCTTGACTGGTTTGTATTCAAGGGGCTGTATGGTATATACCGCCTGCAGCACATCAAAAAAACCCGACTCAGTCATAACATAAGATTTGTATAATACGTGACCTTGATATAGACACTTTAGATGACTGAAGACAAAGTTTTTGTAAAGATATACTGCACTTTTTCATTAACTGACGTGAATATTATAAAAGTGTACAATCCCTGGCCTTGATATATAGACATTTAAATATTATTTTATAATCAAGTAAACTTCATCATGCTCTTTAAAGCTTTGCATGGTGTTGTAATAAAATAATTAAAAATAAAAAAATTAAGAGTAAAATTTAAAAAAACTTAAAATCTAAAATAAAATTTAAAAATATTAATTAAAATCTGAAATAACAAAAGCCATGGTGAAAAAACCGAAAGTTTTCTTAGTAATTTTATCAAACTCCACTACCTGTCAGTTCATAGACAAAGTTAGCTCCTGCTCTTCCGACGCAATTCTCTTCCTCGAGCTCTTCGCAATCAACAAAATGTTCATCGGCACAATTCTTGGATTCACCAAACTTCGCAAAAGTTGACTCGCCATCTTTGCCTCCCCAACATTCGCCATAAAATTGCAAGCCAAAGTGAGTGTAGCCATTTTCTTCCGCTTTTTCGGCGCACCGACAAGCTAGACTGCATATAAAATTGACGTTTGATGTAATAAAACGAAACAACTGGACACGGCCAAATCAACTGATTCCGGTGACACATTAAACCGCATGAGTTTCACCATGACGAGCAAAATCGTCAGGAGTCAGATAGAGTAAAATATTTACGTAGAGGGCACTGGGGTGTAATGTCGGTCGTTGGGTTAGCAAGAGAAAGAGGCAGATAGCTTGGTTAACCCATTAAAGTCTGGTTTCCGTATAGTGGTAACTGTCGTAAACGAAGACTCGCGATATCGTTAACGGCCAAAATATTCTATCTTTTCAGTAGTAAGTCTCATAAAAAACATACATATCATCTACTAATAACTGCTTTCAATTTAAGATTGTTCTAATTCAGTTGTTTAGAAAGATCGTGACTTTGTGTGTTCGACAGTTACGACTATATGGGCACTGGGCTTAAGTGGCAAAATTTAGTACGGCATGCAAGTCAGTGAACAAATTGACAAGGAAAATTGCCAAAACAGTTTTTGTTAACCATGCAAGCCCTGCAAAAAACGTAGAGTTATCAGTATGCGTTTGAGGGTACACCATGTATATATTTACTATTGCAAAGCTTTCGGTCCGTTAGCCCGGAGTATTTCTATGGCCCGGACCTTCATCAGTGCAACTAACTTGAAAAGATTTATACGTCACTCACGTTTATATATTACGCATATATATTACTTATTTATACGTCACTTTTCAAGTTAGTTGTACTGATGCATGTCCGGGCTAACGGACTGAAAGCTTTGCAATTATAAATATATACATGGTGTACATTCAAACGAATACTGATATTGATGTTTTTGCCATGCAAAACTACAAGAATCTTATAACATAGACTTAGTTAAAATTTTAAAAAAACCATAACCTTACTCGTAAATGTAAACTCCAAAGTTCAGCCAGTCGATAGGCTTGCCAGAATAACGGATCGAGGTAACATCCCTGTCGGTAATCATCAGATCTGGAAGAGCCCGCGGTTCATGTTTGTCCACTACGTCAGCGTAGCATCCAACTGCCTTGTATGGAATCTTGCATTCTCCTACGATACAATCGTGAAATTTTGTTGTTAGTAAATCAGAAAAATGATGCAAGAAGCATCGAAACGTCGTTGTAACAGAATAAAATTAATATCGCTATCATTTGTGTAAAAATTAAATCAGAAAGAAAATTGAAAATCATCACACGTTCAATCAGACCTGTATATTGTGGTAAGAAATTCGGCTCGTCTTTATGTGAACTACATTTTCAATTTTTTTTATCTCAAATCAGGTTTCTTTTTCAATGTTCTTCCTCGAAATGCGCAGAATCTTTCAAAAATGGTGGATGCTTACCATCAGCATTTACATTTTTAAAATGCAACCCAAAAATAACTAAAAACGCGAGAGCTATATATGACGTCATTTTCGTGATCTAAAAACCAAAAATTAAGATAGTTAGACATGCTTTCACAAACTTACTACTCTAGTTGAACAATAAATCATAGCAAAAACTAAGAATTCGCAATCGAAAATTGCAATTCTGCCCTCTGGTGTCTTCATCACACATTATCGCCACTCTTTTTTAGTAAAATGAATGTAACTTAGCAACAATAACGTTACACTTCAACAACCAAGATTTCGGCTGTCTAGTCTAGTCCTTTTATCACAAATTTTCACTAATCTGGTTTACTAAAATGAATGAAGGTTAGCAAGAAACTACATCAAAAAAGCTTACTATTTGAAAAACTCCTTTTAATTCCAGAATTTCCTGAAATCGTCAGCCAAAAGACTAAAGTTCTAGGGACGCTCTCGAACGTTCAAGTAGCAACAGCAAAATGAACTAGATGCATTCTTTCAAAAGAATCTTAAACGTTTAACAACAAATGTATAGTCGCAAAGGTACAAATGCATTGAGGGACAAAAGAACGAAAGTCCAAAACGAAAATAGCATGCTAATGATTCACTAAACGAGTTTATTAAATGAAGAACGTGAGAAAAAAAATAAACTCATTTCGATAACAATGCGTGTATTTCACAGACGAGTTTACATCGTTTATGTAGCGTTAAACGAGCAGACAAGCGATTTGAAACATATATTGCAACGATATTTTATAAACATATACTGTTTCGGGTGCCAAAGATACGAACACGTTGATACGAACAAAGAAGCTTGGAATAAGATTGAAGACAATAGGAAGTTTTAATTACATGTTATAAAGTATTCCTCGATAATATTTTTAGATTTTATATTTTTATTCCTTTTCTCTACTTATTTGTGTACATAGATGTACATAGCTTTGTGTACATAGATGTGTACATAGGTGTACATAGATTTTTAAATTTTTAACAGACGGCCATCTGAAAATCAACCTTTTTTATTTTTATATATTTGTAGTTTTTGTGTATTAGTATAATAGGATTTAGGTTGAGATGCTACCGTGTTTAAATATGTGTAAATAAATAAATAAATAAATAAATACGACAAAAGATACGACAGTTGGAGACCAGTTCAAACGTGAAGCCTTTTTTCATGCACTGGCACTAAATGCTAAAGAGGAAATAACTTCAACTACTTAACTGAAGTATTAACACTACTTACAATACGCTTGGCAATGTATTTTTATGAAGTGTTAATAGTCATATCAAATGTGTGAATGACGATATATCTACAATATCACTGACCTTTATAAATACTCTTTTAATGACCACCGTGTGAACAAATGAAGCCGTTTTAGGGGGTAGTTTTAGAGCGCACAGGTTTTCGCGTATTCATTTTACACCTTTTACTTTCATTAAATGAAGAACGTGGGAAAAAATAAACGCATTTCCATCACTATGGGTGTATTTCAATCACAGACGAGTCTATACTGTTTATGTAGCGTTAAACGAGCAGACAAGCGATTTGAAACATATATTGCAACGGTATTTTATAAACATATACTGTTTCGGGTGCCAAAGATACGAACACGTTGCAGTTGGAGACCAGTTCAAATGTGAAACTTTTTTTCATCCACAGGAACTAAATGCTAAACAAGAAATAACTTCAACTACTTAACTGAAATATTAACACTGCTTACAATACGCTTGGCAATGTATTTTTATGAAGTGTTAATAGTCATATCAAATGTGTGAATGACGATATATCTATCTACAATCACTGACCTTTATCTACACTCTTTTAATGACCACCGTGTGAACAAATGAAGCCGTTTTAGGGGGTAGTTTTAAAGCGCACAGGTTTTCGCGTAATCATTTTACACCTTTTACTTTATTCAGCTTTGTCATAATGGCTGGGTTACCACAACAGCGTTTGCTAATTACTGTGGGCCCGAAAAGACAATTGTTAATTGTTGAGCTTCTGTAGTACTCTGCTTTTTGTTTCGTTGGTGACTTTTTGTGAGCACTTTCCTGGTTCCAGTGTCGCATAGAAAAAAGTGTTGATACCAAGGTCAGAGATTGTACATACTTATAACATCTGAGTCGTTTAAGAAGAATTGCGATATATCTTCTCATGAAAAAACTTTATCTGCATTGATATGAAGCGCCAATACTGTACTAAGAGATACCTGACATAAATCATTCATCCACCTAAGTACGTCCCACAGCAACATGACGTTACAGTACTACTTTGCTTGTCATGGTGTGGCTATCACTCAAAGAGAGACTTACAAAACATTCATAAACCCGAGTACGTCTTACAAGAACATGAGATTACACTACTACTTCGTTTCTCATGGTGTGACTATCACTCGGAGAGACTTACAAAACGCTCACAGCAGTACGACATTACATTACAAGAGTCACAAAACCATGCATCCACCATCTATACTAGAAAACCGACGTCTATTTTCCTTCTGGCTAAAAATATAAGTAGAGTTTTTATCAAGATTAGAGATTGCAAATTATTATAACACTTGAATCAATCGAGGAAGAGTTGGAAATTCTTGTGGAAAAACTTTATTTCACGGATTTAGAGTGTCTGTATTAAGGTAAAGGATTGTTGATATTTATGCCATTAAAGTATTTTAAAGAAAGATTGCAATACACGTGGAAAAACTTTATCTTACTGATTTAAAGTGCCATTATGAAGTTCAGGGATTGTACGTATTAAAATACCCCCAATGCCTATACAACCGTTTACATTATGTTTCATATTTACTATATCCTAATTTTATTGGTTTCAATCCTTTCTAATGTCGTTCGGTTAGTTACTTTTGAATAAAAAGGTTCTAAAAATTGTTTCTACGCTACAAATTTTATTCTTTCAATTTTACGAAGAGTTTTGACATTTAATTTACCGGGTAGTCGTTTTCGTTTAAACGCGCGATTTATATACAATTTACGCTCGTGGTGGCCACGCAGGTTCGCGTGCTGCACCGATTTCCCGTCGAATAATGAATTTATATTTTGCCTTACTTTGAATGTGCTGTTTTCTTTGGAGAAACTCGAATGACTAAAAAAAGAAATGAAAAGGTATATATAACCATTCAAAATATCTTGAAGTGTCTATGTCAAGGTCAGGGATTATACATTTTTATGACATTCGAGTGCTTTTGAGAAGGACTGCAATATCTTTTCTTTTACAAAAACTTTTTCATTGAGTTCAGTTTTCTACATGAAGGTCAGAGATTGTACATACTATTTATTATATTTGAGTCGTTTGAAGAAGAATTGCACTATATGCTCTTACGCAAAAACTCCATCTTCATTGATTCAAAGTGTCTATATCAAGGTTAGGGCTTGAACAAAATTATAATATTTGAGTCATTTAAAAAATTGTAATATATCTTAGTATGCAAAAATTTGATCTTCATTGATTTAAAGTGCCTATATCAAGGTCAGGGATTGTAGAAGAGTATAATATTTGAGTCATTTAGACAAGAATTGTTTTATATCTTCTCATGCAAAAACTCCATCTTCATTATTTTAAAGTTTCTACATCAAGGTCAGAGATTATGCATGTTTATAGCGATGCACACATGATGTTTTGTCAAACAAACACCCACCGTCTCTTGCAAAATGTACAAATCTTCTCACATAACTTTCGTAGATTCTTTGACAGCGTCTGATTTCGTCCCTCCTCGCACAACCCTTGATTCATCGCAAGTCTGCACTTCATAGGAAACTTGTTGAAACATTGTTTACGAGCTCCTAGAGTAAAAAAATAAAGTGCGGATTTTACTTTTTCATGCGAAAAGAGTCTGTCAACTACTCTGCCGAAAGTCGTAGGTTTTCTCCATAGGTTTTTTTCTCCTACAGGAAAAGTTGACAGGGTGGGCTATAGGATAAACAGATTACTGGACAGTAAAAATTGATTGGTGTAAAAATAGACAGTCTAAGATAAGATATATTCATCTACATAATGTATACATTAGAAAAGCATTGTACATATTTACGCAATTCAGCTTACGCTGCGAAGTAGCTATATGTAAACTATCTAAACACCTAAACAGCATTATGTCCCGACACGGGACAAGTCTATACACAAAAACATTAAGCAAAAAGCAAAAAGATTGCTATAAGCAAAAAGATTGAAAAATCTCCAGTGACTGTGTCTTTACTCTGTCTTAAATCTCTGTGACTGTGTCTTAAATCTCAAAGAGACTGTGTCTTAAATCTCAAAAAGATTGAAAAATCTCCAGTGACTGTGTCTTTACCGGACAAAGGTTTTCAGAAGAAATGAGCAATAGTGCAAAGACGTTTCAAAAGTCCTAAGAAATTAATCATGGTCGGAATGTACAATCGCGTTGTACTAACCATTAATTTCGGATCGTAACGAACCGGATAACGACGATGCGTGTTGAAATGTGGCTGAGTTAAGGAAGTCCAAATTGATC
Source organism: Phenganax marumi (assembly GCA_025400095.1). Taxonomy (NCBI): domain Eukaryota; kingdom Metazoa; phylum Cnidaria; class Anthozoa; order Malacalcyonacea; family Clavulariidae; genus Phenganax; species Phenganax marumi. The sequence continues at coordinate 1,574 of JAODVM010080432.1, read as the reverse complement.
ACTGGACTAGACGATATTTGCAGTGGTTGGTCAGAAACTGGCGGGTTGAAAACTGGAAACGCACGTTGGGGCGGTACTCTTGATACGATATCGTCGCTGGGTATCAGGTGAGTCATTGGAATAATTGGGTACCTAAGGTGTGAAGTTAGGATTTTACTGGGATAGGTGTGTACAGGAAGAGTGAGCGAGGGAGAGGGTAGTTGATGGATAATTGCAGCAGGTTCAGGGATAACGTCGTGGTTGACACAAGTGAAGCACGCTGCGTGATATGGGTCTGAAAATAGTACATAAAAACTAAGGCTAGTTTTCAGTCAGGAAAATCATTCGCAGACTAGGAACGGACACGAAAATTCTCCTCGAGTAAAAGTCATCAAATATATATAATCCAGGGCGCACAACACAAAACCATTTTTCTATTCTGTATGCGCATACTTTTTTCTGAGTGAAACCTAGCCTCAAAGTGTCTAGCTCAATTATACTTACCATGTGCACAAACAGGACACAAGCGAGACTGGATATCTGCAGAATAACATTGAATTACAGTAATTAAAACACTTGCGGTTTTCTTCACAATGAATTTTTGGCCCTTGAACTCGGGCCGTCTAAGAAGAAACTAATTAAAAATTTAACCAAGAGAAACTAAGATGACATACGTTTGAGGGTACACCACGGACATTTATTAATGCAAAGCTTATAACTCTTTCTTACATCTCAGCTTGTATCAGTATCAAACTTATATCTTATTGTTTTCACTACGCAAAACTTCAAGAATCTTAAGAGAAACCAATTAAGTTTCTCTGAAGACGGCCAGAGTAAACGAGCCGAAAGCTTAGATTAACTAAATAAGTCATGGTGAAAAAACCACAAGCATCCCTTAATTATTTTATTACATCACCACACAAAACTTTAAAGAACATTGAATTAATATCACTATGATTACCAATGGAAAAAAACACAATTCACGTACAACTCATCCAATGGCAATTTATCCCCAGTGCCATCTAAACCTTTACGTAACTCCGTCTAACGCCTAAGGATTTTACTTGTCAAGCTAAACTCTCGCCACGAAATGGGTTAAAAAAAGTGTCTGTCAACAGACAATACATGCTTTAGACCAATTCTTTCATCTATAAGCAAAGAAAAGAAAATTTCCGCAAAGAACTTATGAAAATTAGTAAAATAGCAAAGTTTGGTCGCGAAATATGATAAAATACAGAAAACATAGCTCAACGAAGTTTGCAAATTTTGTATATATACACAATATACAATATATACATATATACAAAAGTATACTTTTGTATTCCGCACAATTCCGCACGGAAATTTGTTGCTGAAATTGTTACCAATTTCCGCACGAAATACAAATGTATACAAAATTTGCAAACTTCGCAGGACTATGTTTTCTGTATTTTATAACGTTTCGCGACCAAACTTGGCTATTTTACCACTTTTAGTACGATATTTCTAGTTGAAGTGATTAATCTCGTTCTTTGCACATATATCAAAAGCTAGTCTAAAGCGTATATTGTCCATCTTGCTAGTCCACTGAGTGCACTCCGGAGGGTCACACTTCT
>JAODVM010080322.1:0-16992 GCA_025400095.1 Phenganax marumi | reverse complement strand
ATATGGAACAAGGGAAATTCGGGCTTTGTGATTTTATACTTCTACGGTTTTGTTACGACCACGAATAGTCATTGGTTAGCTAGTACTTATTTGTAATTACAAGCAACAGGTCAATCAAATGTGCAGAATATCCACCAATGATGGGTCAGGTACACGACGCATGCGCAAGCCTAGGTTGCCGCGCTCCGCTGACAATGCCTCCAAGCTTCTTTGACGTCGCAATTTTCTCTTCCACTCAAAGACTACAGAAGTTGCTTCGAACTGACCTTCATTGCACTGAGAAGGTGCGTTTAAACCCTGGCAGGCAAAAAAATTTCTCTCACTCAGCATAGACAGTATTCTTTGGCTTTCAGCCTCATTTTCATGTAGAAGTGACGTAATTACGTTGAACCTACCTTGACTGCAGCTCCTTCAATCACTCTTAAAGTACAAACAATGCTATTCATCAACATCTGACAATTTCGCACAAGAATGTTTTCTGTCTAAAGAAATGAAGTCCACATGATCCATAGATTTGACAATAATCACTGCAGTCTTATGGCAGAATGTAGCATACTTACTGACTCGTCATATGCAGTAGAGGACTTCACGGAAGAGAGTATATTAAGTTGAGTGCCCAAATTTGGAATACACTCGGCTGCACGAAGAATGTCCTTAGAGCTTCTAACAACACAATCGAAATATTAGAAATGTGATAAAAAGTTTACCAACATGTTTGAGAACTTACTCTTGATCTGTGCAATGTTCAGATATAAACTTTGCAAACTTCCACATCACGTTACAATTGCTAGCCATAGTCTTTGTTATATCAATCAGTGAAGAATTGTCCTGGGGCAAAATGAGTGTCACATTGATAAAGCTATTATTGCAAAGACAGGCTGTACACATGTCTAACCAAACCTTGCGCGTGCGCCGTTTCTTCGTCATTTCAGCCAAGCTAAACATGTGATGAGCCAAAGTTTTCGCAATACAAACGAAGTTATTCCTTTCATCTTCCCATTTCTCTGCTTCGTCTCGTAACTGAGCTGCTGCACGCTGAAAAATAACTGCTTCAATCAAAATTAATTTATCGCTTTCTCTACATTAGTACCAAATAACAGGCACAAAAGCATCACTTGATTTCCTACTAAAAAGAAAAGAACAGCTTACCGCAATGGAAACAGAGGACTTTCTACTTCTCAAATCTTCCAAGCTTTCACTTCGCCAAGGTCGACTTAGACCGTCCATACTTGAAGTTCTCCTAATCATCGCAGGACTGTATGTTTGTCGTCGCATCTCGGCGTCATCCAGTGATTCAGATGAGTCAATACGCAGCAAGGAGTCGCGCGATCCATTGGCTTGCTTGAATCTGGAATAGTTGTGTCTACTAGCAGCGTGATCTCGGCGACATTGAGCTTGCAGGTTTTTCGAATTAGGCTGAAAAGAACAAATTTAATTAATCATTTCATGCAAAAGCACTTCTAAATTTCGTTTTCTTGTTAAATCCAACACACCTGACTACCCATGGCAAAATCACTGAGTGACGTCACTAAACCATCAATGACGTCAAACGACGCTTCGAGATTGTCAATGTGCTCTTTCGCTCCATTCGTTTCTTCAGCCAAGTGATCTGGAGATTCCATTCTCTTTGCTCGCTGACATGATGAAATTTCAGAAGAAACGCCGTTGCTCTCATGTGATCGCAGAGAGGATACACGTGACCGATCAGGAGTAGGAAGGTGAATGCAGGACATCTCGGAGTGTTGGGGGTGATAATGTAATGAAGCATCTCTCAGAGTGTGAGTAGTGCTGGGAAGCATGCCTGCGCTTCGTTGATCAGCGGCATCCAGAGAACCAAGTAGTTCTTTAGTGACAACTTTTTAAAATTAAGCAACTTGTTAGTCAAATGTACGACATGCCTCGCTCGAACAATGCGGAATTATCCGTCCTAACCTTCAACGGACGAATACTGTACATTCTTCAAGCTTTGCAAAGAAGCCATGAGAAAATGAGCCTGCGATGACCATTGACGTCTTAACATTTGAAAATGTTCCACAGTGGGTTGGTCAGGATTGTCTGAAAGATGAGCGAATCATAGTGATTCTAACAAGAAATTACAAATAACCTCACAAAGTGTCCAACCACTCACCAGCAAGCCCTCGGGCAGCAGCAATAACTTGAGGAGTTAGACGATCTAAAAAGTCACAGGTCACCCGTACCATCTCAACTTTTTCAACATCCTCACTATTACTGATCGTTAAACACGCGTGATTTCTCACGCGAGCAACCTTCGAAGAAAGTTTGTTTGACTGCGCTTCAAAGTCACGCAAGTATTCCAGCTTCATATTGCGGTCAACACGACTCACGTTAAGAGCCGCGCCAGCAAGCCTATCAACGTGCGCAGAAACATCAGCGGTCATGTCATCAATCAATGACGTAAACAAATGAACCTAAAATGAAACAAAGTCTGAACGGATACGAAGACGTCAGGGTATTTTAATAAAAATTTCTGAAAACAAGACTGCAATATGAAACAAAAGAGAGAATTGCGCGCACACCTTGACGGACCATTCGCGTTGGAGTAAAACCATCTTCTCGACACATGACATGAAGAGGAGACTAGCTTGAACAGTGCTAGTATCATTTCGTACTTTTTCTTGGACAATCAAAACAGCATCTTGAAATCTCCGAGTAAGTTCACCGACGCATAACACTGTCTCTTGTGCTATCTCTGCTTTCTCTTTGTCTCTACAACTGACGAAAGAACACACATATACTTCTAACTCATAGGATTCATCCTTGTCCTGAAAATACTTTGTTTGTAGTGAGGGCAGTTAGGTGGATGGTTGGAAAACTTGCTACTTACTCAGCAGAGCAGCCGTCAGCCATTTCTTTTAAAGTGGCAATATAAGTATTCAACAATTTGCCGCGTTCTCTGACCACTTGACCGTCACCATGCAACGCCGCCGTACAAATACCATCCACTGGGGCGGACGTTCCTGCAGTAATATCATCCACGGCCAGGATGAGAGATTGAACTTTGCAAGCCCAATCACGACGAAGAAACTCGAGTGACATCATGTCAGTCGCCTTGTCACGATTTTTAAACACTTCCTGTAATACAGGGGTTTTATTAAACAACACATACAGTATACTCCCTTGCGATATATTTCAGCAGAGAAGAATCGAGTGTGTGATTTGGGCAATAGGGTTACCTGAGAAACGGTAATAAATCGCTTCGTAAGTTCATCCATCTCAGCTGATTTCACCATAACCAGCTCAATTCTTCTCAAAGAATCTTCATTTCTCGCAGGAGCTTCGGATTCATTGCTTCCATCAACTGCGTCTTCTGCATCCGCGGCAGCCTTTGCGGACGACGCCAGTTCACGCAGGCGCAGCACATGTTGCTTCAAATTGGCAATCTAGAGCAATATTCAGTAAGAATACTCTAACTGATGAGAAAAACTAGATTATATTTGACAATATCTTGTGAGGAGCAAGAATATCTACCTGCTTATTGCACAGTTTCTGATCCTTGAGAGTGACAGCTTGTAGTACACACGAAGCAGACACTGACCAAGGACTGAGTAGCTTATCAACAGTCGCTCGGACTATATCAAGTTGCTCGCTCCATTTCTCACACTTTGCTCGCAGTTGACTCTCCGACTTCGCGTCACTTGGGTTTGCAGCAACTTTCCACGCGAGCTGAACGACGTCTGCGGTACTTTCGTACACTTCTGACGACGTTTTGAGCGCCAGACTGTCAAGGGAACGGATATTAGAACATGAGTTGCCAAGCAATTTTAAAGCGAGAGCAAGACATACGTGGAAGCTTCTTTGTTCTTGGATCGTCGCAAAGCTGGTTCTTCAATGAAATCTTTCAGACTCGCTGCACGTCGGGAGAGTTCGTTACAGCGTCGCTCAACGACAGCGTAGTCGGATTCCGAGACTGCTTCAAGGAGACGAGACATTAACGACGACGGAGTTGCACGAAGTAGAGCCGAGACCTTGCCGAGCATGTGAATATCATCAGCTTCAACTAGAGTCAAACCTGAAAATAATTCAGTTAAAAATCACGTGATTGTTGTTTTGAGTGCAACTAAGGGTTAAATCGCACCTAACAACAGGCAATGCCGAGTTTCTTGAATATAATTCTCAATATCCTGAGAGTTTCGTTGTCTCATTCGCTGTGTCAGCGGTAGATTGTCTGCGCTGCTCGTCTGAAAAGAATGAAGGTTAGAACACAGTATTGAGCCAGATAGACCAAACAGACAGGAAAAGGTGGTGAAAACCGACAATGAAGGAACGGAGAACAGACGTACAATAGCAACTGGACTGTTTCTGCCTTGGCTGCTCTCTCCAGGCCGCGGCGATGCGCGATGAGGACTAGAAGGATCGTTGCTCGAGAAAACTGCAAGTATTAAAAAAGGCTGAGAAGGAATGATGGAGACCAATGTTATCTTCTGAAAGATAGACTTACCAGGGGGGTTGCTGGTCACGCTAATAGAGGGGGGAGTCATGTTCCTTGAGTCAGTTTCTTCAAAACTATTATCTACAACACAATTGAAGTCACTTTTGAAAACTTGGCTTCATTCACGTGTCTCAAGAAAACATATCGTACCTTTAAGATGAACAGGGGATCGTTTCACAATTGACCTCATTTCGCCCAATTTATCCACCAGCATCATGATGTATTCCAAGAACTTGACATGATGACGTACATCTTGAATGTTGCAAATTACTTTTGTGGAAAGTGAGGCTAGTTCTGGTAGCACTAAAACACAGAAATGATTGAGTTATAAGACGATATCACGTGTCAGCACATGCGGATGACAAAATCCATGAGTATAATACAGTAGCTATGATCCATGGTTATACACAGTATGCTTCTGCATCTGCGAGACAAACCGTGCATTTTACCTGCGTTAACTCGAGTGGTAACTTGAGTGAGCCTGCTCTTAAACAGCGGGTCAGCAGCACGCTGCAACTCAGTTTTACCAACATGCACAGCTTTCTCAGAAATGCCGACCAACAACGATATTTCGCTCGTCAATTTCTCAAAATCTAATCCTGCCAAAGCCTCTTTACACTTCGTCAAGCTCTCCTTCGCGAGAGCCTCCGTGGTGCTCAGAAAATCGCCAGAACTCACTGCGTCCACGGACAGATCCGACAGCACTCCGACGTTTGTCCGCCATTCTTGTCGCGCGGTCTTTAATTCCTGTAAGTTCTGTCCAGGATGTTGTCTGATCTCGGAAGACGCACTTATTATTCGTGGAGTTAGGTTCTCTATTTGACCAATCACAGAGCGGATAGCGTGCACTCCTTAAAACAAGATTTTTGATTGGATAAGAGAAGGGCTCATGCATCTCTCGTCGATGATTTTGCTACAGTTCAATGATGCATTCTATTTGAAGTTCCTTACTATCGGGTTCCGCTGCCACGGAAGACGCGTTGTTTGCGGCTTCACAGAGTTTTGAGGAGAAATTCAAAAATGCCTGTTGACATTGCTTGAGACGACTCATCGCCTGATTGTAGTTCAACAAATTATCATACTAAAACGTAAATGTGAGAGTGGTTACAACTCATTGGTAAAGACTTACACGAAGTACTAACTCGACTTACCGCTACTGGGTTGGTGGCAGCAATCACAAGGTTATGCAATGGGGTGTCTACATCAGCAAAAGCTGTGCACACAGCAGCAATAATTGCCATGGTAACACGACGATCCAGTGAACGCAAACATTGTTGCAATTTGTCTGTCAGTAAGTCAAACTGTTGTCTACGCATTTCAACAAACATTGGTATGAGCATATGTACAAGTGATTTAGAATAAATAAACTTAGGTTACCTGTATCTTTCAGATTTTGGATTGGCTGACAGAGCTTCTTGTGCCTGGTGAAGTTCTCCTCGTGTTTCCAGCACCTACATAAATTTCCACATGAGAGATTTCCTCATCAACAGATTGTTTGGGAGAGCAAAATACAAGCACTGTGTCATCATCACCTCTTGGCATGCCTTCGCAATCCTTAGCTTTCGTTTTTGATGGTCACATTTTTCAGCAACTGCCAAACTATTCCGTACAATAGCATCCAGGTAATAATCAAGGTCAGTGTTTGTTCTCGGCTGTACACATTTCTAGACACACACACACACACACATTGGTAAAAGAAAACAACAGACAACAAGCAACAGTGCAAGAAGACAGACCTGCTGGTGACCACTGCTGCTTTGAGGCTGGTATGCAGGCTCCTCTGAACCACCTTTCATTTCAACTGTCTGAATGATTTGTGAACAAGCCATAAATATTTGGTTCACAATAAAATCCCGATCGGCCTGCAAAATACGAAGGTTTTCATAATGCTTAAAGCCCACTTGCTATGCAGGAAAATGAGGGCACACATGATTGACAGATCACTTGGCATAACCACGCTTTTTGATACAACAATTTGCCTGATATTTTTTAAACACACCTTGACTTGTTGATCATAGTTTACCATGAGTTCATGACTTGTAGACAGCAATGTTGATGTAGCATTCATAAGATCAGCAGTGGATGATGCAAGTACATCTTGTTTGGCTGCACTCACTAGCTCCTTAATCACAAGTTACAATGTTCAATAGTTCACTTCACAAATCAGAGTTAAAACTACCTGGGATTTCTGTCATTCTAGTAATTAACGTTTTTTATGATTTGATCATGCATCAAACTTAGCAAACTTGCGACTGTCAGTTTATCACTCACATTTCTTCTTTTTTCACACAACATCAGTAAATGTGACACACTGGTGCGAAAAACCTAGTAATGAACATTTACCAAGAGTTCAACTTTCACATGCTCATTACCCAACACACAAACACAGAACAGCGTGCTTATTACATAATAAAACTTACTGGAAATTGTTTTCTGAAGTCAGGCCATGATTGAGAACTTTGCAAAATCCACAACTGCTCTAGCACAGAATTCGCTTTGTAAATGATTTTCCGAACTTCGGCATCGTCAGATGTAAGAAGAACCTAATAAAGAAAAGCATTCGAGATTCAACAAAACTTCTTTGCTCTAGCGCGGAAATGTCTTCAGCTTGTGGGCTTCCACAGGATTCTATGGTTGCATAACTCACATTCACAGTATACTCCAGAACTTTCTTCGCTGACTCAACAAGAATTGACCGGATTGTTGTATTATGAGGATCATTACATAATTGTTGAGCAGCTGCGAGTAAATTGTTTCCTGCTTCGAGAACTTGGCTACAAGCTCCTGGCATCTCCAAACTCAATTGCTGAAAAAACACAATGCACTCTCTCAACAACATTTATGAACACATCACTGAAATTCTTTTTTTTAAACATCACGATACATTGTTTAACTATTTACTCTGTCTTTTAATTCTTTCTTTCTTAGTCTTGCTCATTGTAATCACTTTATTTTACATTATTATGCCTATGGCATATCATATGATTTCATTCTTTACCTCATCAGAGCTTTCTTGAGCCAGTTTATATCCAGTATGAGTCAATGTCTTCACAGTTTGAAAAATATGTTCAGCAGACGAAACAAGATCAGGAAACGCATGTTGGTCTTCAGCTTCATTCAATATGATCAAATGTGACACCTAAGAGTTGATGTAGAAGTTTTATGTCATATCTGTCAGAAAACAAACTATAACTACTGTTATACAAATATAGGAATGAGGTGGTGCAAGTCCTGATGGGTTAATAACATAGTTGGATATGCAAAGGTCTCTGCTCAATAAGTTAGATTTATGGTGGTAGACAGAGCATTGGAGCCTATGGCATCTTATAATCAAATAAAAAAACACTAAAGTGCAGTCTTGGCTTGTTTAGCACGTATCTGCAAATCACAGACATTAAAATTTATCAAGCAATCAAAGGAATTTCTACTAATAAGGACATGTTGTTTATCGGCTCTTTTGCAATAACTATTTTCACAGTCCTAAATACACTGTCATTGAATAGATATCTACAAATTCAAGGCTTCCATTCACAAAAATACGTACATGAGAAATCGATTTAAACGTTACTCTAAGCTGTCTTTAGAGGAACTTCACAGGACGACAAAACAGAAAATCAGAATAAATTTATGCAACAAAATTTACTAGAATGCAGCAAATATGATCGGCATGTTAATACACTCTATCTAAAATTTACTTCGCTCAAAATCAGCAAACAATTCTGTAAATACTTCTGCCAGCATCTCAACATTCAAAGTACGACTTTGTACGAGCAATCTTTTACAAATCATGGCCAGAAATTTAGCAAACAGCAAACATACCCTAATTACTCACTTGTGTTGCAATAGGGGCAAGCACTCGTTCGATGGATTTCGTCTGAACCAAAGTGGAAAATGACGAAGAAGCCATCTACGACAGACATTACCGCTCAATCCTAAAACAGTAACACGATTGAAGGAAACAGAAAACCACAACTGCGATGAAATTCGAAGAATTTCAACAACAAGTTGATTCAAAATGCTTCAACTGAATCAGCGGTACATTGCGCGGGCGAAAATACACTGAACTATATATAACATGGATGTTCAACTTCAGTCTTCAGACCAACTTCAGACACATCAAGAAAGTGAGCCAAACATGACGACCCTTGACGCTTTCTAAAGCAAAACTCGAATTACACAATTACCCCTACGAATGAACTATTAAATATCTTTTCCCAGTTCCAGCAACTGCAGAAAACTACGGTACTACGTCAATCCTGATTGGCTCGTCCAGATCAACTAGATGTGGCTCATGTTCATTTCGTCCTGACTGCGTATGAACCCACAGCGACATGTGTAGAGGTGATTGCATTTCCTCCAATGAGAGACCTACAATATTCGCACCTCGGACATTAGCATCCTGGAGATCGCAGCCCGACATGTTACAGTTCTGAAAAAAAGAGGAAAGTTATGAAGCTTGTTTTGTATCAGACTACTAATCACCAAAGAATCACCTCGAGATCAGCTCCTGCCAGTATAGCTCCTCTTAAGTTACAATTTTGCAGGTTAGCACCTTTCATCGTAGCAACACGAAGATTCACCCCAGACAATTGACTTGCCTCCAGATCACAACCCTTCATATTTACTCCTAAGAAAATTGAGCAAGATTTTACTTTAGCATATACATGCATTGCAACAATTGCATATTTCCAAGGACAGAGATGAAGGCCTTCTTCTTCTTCAACCTTTACCTTCCAAGTTTGCACTCTTCACACCTGTAGGATCTTCAAAATTACATGCCATCAGAGAAGCGCCTTCTAAATTGGCTCGCTGCATACGAACGCCACTAAGCAAAGCTCCCTGCACAAAATTAAACCACCTTGCATCAGAATTCGTTCAAAGCAAAGATCCTTTGAGTGTACTTTTGCACAGCAGCACACTCTGAAAAAAAAGAGCAGTAGTTTCCAAATTCTTACATCAATATGAGCGCCTGACAAATTTGAACGCTCAAAACAACAATTTGAAAGATTGGCTCCTGCTAAGTCAGCTCGACGTAAATTTGCCATTTTGAAATTTATATATCGTAAGTCCAGACGAGACAAGTCTGCTCCTTCAAGGTTGATACCCTATACAGAAAAAAAATGTTATGAAGCAAGCTTCTATCTACCCAATGTACCATTAGATCCTAGAGACCAGCCATGAAAACTCACCGATATTACAAGAATATGTCCTATAAGTTCCTATGCTGGAGTTGATGGTCTATTACCTGACAACGCAGCTCACAATTTGAAGGTGTTGATAATAATATCCGCACAAACTCTTGTCTTGTCAGTGGTTTATCTTCACTTTTATCTAAATCCTACAAACAATCATTTCATTCGTGTAATTATCATAAACAATGGCCTGCAAGCTTTGTTTAAAAAGAAATTATTTGCCTTGGATATTTCCTCCAGTTGCACAGCAATTCCAGTCAATCCAAAAAACTTGGCTTCTTCTAAAACACCAGTTGGGTTGATTCCCTCATTCAAAATGAGTTTGCCATGTCGAAGATAGTTCAGCAATGGAGCAAAGTACTCCGGACATCGATCAATAAGGTATGCTCCAGTTTCATCTCGAGCACTTTTCCATGACTCTAGACAATACAATACAAACATTACATTTCAATAGATACTAAATGAAATAGCGCTATGTTTTAATCTAAAAGGCACTATGTTTTAATTAAACGAGAAGGACTTACTTTGAGATGAAAACATCTTAGCTAACATACTTTCAGGATCACTTGCAACTAATGTTGCCCTGGAAACAAAAAAATGAATCGTGTGAATAACACAGATTATAATAACAGCAGTGGAAGTCTAACTAGGAACCAAAGAAGCAAATTAGGGCATTATATGAAACTTTTCCCCCTATTATCCAAATTAGGGCATTATATGAAACTTTTCCCCATATTATGCAAATTAGGGGATTATACCAAACATTTCCCCCCTATTATGCAAATTAGGGCATTATATGAAACTTTCCCCCCTATTATGCAAATTAGGGCAGTATATGAAACTTCCCCCCCCATTATGCAAATTAGCACAATGCTGTGCACCCAATGTTGCCAAGTCCGGGATTTTATCCCAAGATCTTGGGATTTTTTGAAGCAGTTGGGATTTTTTTGGGATAATTTTTTCAAAAAGTCAACCTCGGGATTGTTTTGGGATTTTTGAAGAAGGGAAGTTCAAAACTTAGGTTTCGATTTTTTTAAAATTCGCTAATAAACAATTGTAACACAAAGCCCAGTTTTTGTTCCCTCGTTTTTGAACCCCATTGAATTGATGTCAGATTTCTTTTTTTCTTACATGACGTACGGCGAGATCGTCCCCGAAAATGGCACGAAAACTTCCTAAATTTTCATGACGAAATGAATTAAGAAGCTTGGACTAAGTTGAGCAAAATCTGTAAGCCTGGGCACGAATATGGGAATATCGGGATTTTGCGGAGAATCTCGGGATATTCTAGGAGCTCACTTGGGATTTTTAGCAAATTACAGTTGGCAACACTGGAACAGAGATATTTTATTCTGCTTTGGAGTGTAGTGAAAGAAAGATATGTATTGAGAAAACCTTCACAATGAGTGGAACTCTATAAAGTTGTTTTGATCTGTAAGAAGGTACAAAATATGGTAGAGTTGTTATGGTAGAGTTGCCTATGTTATGATGTGTTAAAATATTAATAATTTAGTGGTAATACTCAGCTTAGATGACTAGAGAACTATATGAGACTTAGTAGATATGGTTAAACTAATTTGAGTATTATTACTTATTATTACTATTACGGCACCACATTTTTTGAAACCGGTAATTTTTTTGGGGGGGGGCAAATGATATTGTGCCCTCCCCCCACAAGTATTATTGAGGGGGCCATGGCCCCCTCAGCCTCCCTGCTTCGTAGTCCCTGGTAGAAAGTCTCAAATGTACTAGCTAGGATGGTGTGGAATAGAGCAGTGCAAAGTTGGCACTGCATCAGTATCACGTTGAACACCACATTTTGCACTGTACTGGGCACTACATTGTAGCACTCCTTTCGCTGGAAATCTGTAAATAAGGCAAATAGTTAATAAAGACAAATGGTGTATATAAAATTTTCTAATGCTTGATGCCTAATTTGGGAGATGTTCCTTATCAAAGTGTAGAATGTTTGTAAATAGCACTTGACTGATATGCAAAATCCTATGAGTGGCTTTATTAAAGTAGTTATTCCTCATTACTATAACTTCAGTAGAAATTTTTGGAAACTGTATATATTATGGGGAATTAAATGCTTATTCACATCAAGGAAAATGCATGAAAGGCTCATCCCTATATTGAGAGAAATTCAAGAAAGGGGAGAGTTTCTCACAGAACAAAAAATGAAAATGTAGTAAAAAGCAACTTTTCAATATGTCATGATTGAGTCATGCACCACCTAAGTTAAGGTTAGAATTTCCCAAAAAGCTATCCTCTTTGAAACGAAATATATCTCAATTTACATATAAGCCATTTGCCAAATATATATCCTTTGGAAGAACTTTTAAATATCTACTGTAGATTAAATTGTTAAAGATTTCTACAGAAAAGTAATGTGAAATAACAAGATCAATTTAAAGGGATTTTAAGCACCTGTTCAGACTAGAGGGCATATTTGGACTTCGATGCGTTTCCAGACTTGGATGTTTACACAGCTTTTTTGCTGCACTAGCGACTTCTGGTGCATTTTCAATTACTGTGGTGTTGCCGATGTGTTTGTGTTTATGTATACTTCTTGTTGTTTCGATGATCTGAAGCACTTTCTAGATGGGGCATTAATGTAAAGATTACAAACAATAAATTCAGGTTTGACAAGATTATAACTTGGAAGACATAAAAGCACTCACAGTGTATAGCTTCCTTGGCCATCTCTTGATATTCTTGAACTCTGTTTTCTAATAATTTTCCAACTGCTATTGGTATTCTTGTGGTGTAATTTACAATCCAACGAAACTCCATCCACCAAAACTAAGTAAATTTAAATCTTGTATGGCATACTGATGCAAGTCACACTCTGTCCTAATTGTAGAATTGACATTTTTATCAAAACCTCCCACTGTAGTGGATACTAACTAGAATTTTATGACTTCACATATCATTGGCAATAAAAAATGCTCATGATGAAAAACACACGAAGAAATATTTTCTTCTGGTTTACTGTCTATTCTGACTTGAAATTATGGACAGTGTCATTACTACAACACATTTTATCCCTAATAAGAAACTACAACTCTAAATTCCAACAAACTTACTACACCAATGCTGCAATCAAATAGAAGGTGTAAATCTGCTGTGCAGTTTGTAAGCCAAATTGATTATCTTCCTCGTACATTTTCTTAGAAGCTGAAAAAGAAATGAATTTTGCAAGACGATTACCTACAAAGACGATCTGGTATGAGAAATCCAAGTTTTCTTCATCGTCAAGATCACAGCTTGCACTAACATACCATTCAATTTAGTCTACTTCAATAAATAGTTGATGTAATGCATTACAATATTTGACAGAAAATACAAAGTAAACATAAACATGACTGAACAGATAAGTGGCAGGGAGACGACACGAACTTATAAAATCCAAATGAGACTACCGAGCTATGAGTCTTTTATTTTACACTGGACATACATTTAGTTGATTTGAATTTGAATAGTTTAAATGTGTATTAAAGATTGTAAAGAAAACTCTTCCCCCAAAACGTTACACGCTACTATACGTTGATCACTGGAAATTACCTGATTTTTAGTTTGCATCCTTTGTGTGTTTCGAATTTTTAAGGTTTGCAAATGCAAGGACTTTTTTGACTGGTGGTAGAGAACAACTGAAGATTTATTACCCATATCATGGTAAACTTAGCTTTGAAGGACCATACCGTAATTATCCAACTTTAGAAATGTCTTTAGAAACTTTAGAAATGCCTATGACCTAATGGCTGTCTCTGAGTTCATTATCCCGGGACAAAAATTGTCTCGGCTCGTTTATAAAACAATACTGTTGTTCATATGACTTGTCAAGTTGTCCCGGGGCGAGATCCGACCCGAGTGACTCGCCTCTATAGACAGGGACACTCGCTTAGCCGGGACATAATATTGTCCCGGGTTCATGTGAACAGGGTCTAGAGAGCGACGTTTGACCTACGTAGGCTTAAGAGTGACGCTGTTTTATCAGGCATATGAATATTTCTTTTCAGCAAGATGCTATTCAACTGAAACTAAACAAAGGGGATCGCCAATGGTAGTGTAAAAGGAAACTCAAAGCCTTTTAAAGTTGCAATATGTATGGGTTAAATCATGGTCACGAGTGTGATATGGGATTTATCATCGCGATTTATCATTGCTTAACAGCCACGTGGCTGTTGAGCTGCACGATCGATGATAAATCCCATATCACACGAGTGACCATGATTTAACCATCTTAGCGCATGACGCAGTCAAAATTCATTATCACCGTTAGCGATCAGCACTAGTTATCACCACTAGTTATCAGTTATCACTACTGTTATCACAATACTCAGTTGAATATGAGATTTAACACGTCTCTTGGAACAATGAATTTTGGGTGAGTCATGCGCTAATAATTTAGTACTGTATGAAGAACTTCTTGTGCAGATATTTGCTTTGCTTGCTGCGGGATAGAGGGCGATGGAAAATATTTAATGGCTTATCTTTTGCAAATAAATTCAGGGCAACCTCTGAAACATTTCGAGCCAAGGAAAAAGTTTGTTACACGACTACAGTGATTGAAAACTCATACTAGTTCTTTGTCATTTATGTTTACTTTACAAGCCAAGTTGCTCGGCTTCAGACAAATTGTCGGGAGCAGTAAAATATTTCGCCAAAAACTATTTCGTGCTTTTTTAAAGTTACATTGACGTGGAGAGTGACACGAATAGTTTATTTTAAAATATCATGTATATTTGTATAAACAAAATGTCACAGAAGAAACCATTTGACTTTTTGTCACATATACACTTTTGGGATAATTTTTGCCAACAATTGATTACAGTAATAAAACACGTAAAACATTCTCGCTATATTTTCATCACGTCTGTTATAATTCTTGAGTGATTTGTCGTGAACATTGAGTCTTGTAACTAGATCACTGACGACGTACCAGCAGACAGATCAAAGTACTCCGATGTTTTAATCAAAATGAATGGCTACGACCCTGCTATCCTGACATCTTTCTATCATTTCGTTGACCAAGCAGCGAGAAATATGAAGTGTGATGTTGCAAAAAGGTAGGTTGTGATATTCGTACTCTGGTGCTAAATGTTAAATAAGATACACCAAAAGCTTAGACCGAAGTTCAATAAGGAGGAGAGTTTGTGTTTAGCAAAAGCATTTCGAATGTCTTGATACGCCCCGATCGTCAATACGATGCCCAATCCGTAACGCATGGTGTATTTGCGGAACTAAGCAACTCGACATGTAGCCCCCGTTCACGTGGCGACGAATTTAAATGGCTACGATTCTGAATTCAAACAATTAAAGACCAGTTTAGCGCTTAAAATACAACAGTCAGAAGGAGTATTAAAAAAACTGTAAGTCTAAGATGTTTCAAGACTATTGCCACACAATGCTAACCTCTATTTCCGCGTAAGCACTATTCGTCATTGATTCGTCATCAGTATGCGTTGCTGGCAGTGTGGTTGCTGATATTAGCGAGTTTAAGCAAGCGAGTGAAGCGACGTTTTGACAACACGAACGGCATGAGAAACGTCAATAGACTGGGTCAAGCACGGTGATTGGTGGAAAACGTCAACTTTCCTTCCGGTCGACGTCCGTGTTGTCAAAAACGCCGCTTGCTTAAACTCGCTATTCTGCGCTGTCCTATTACGCAGTCAATCATCCCCCACTCAATGTGCAGATGATTTGGGAACCGATGGCATGAGCACATTCGTAGCTATTGTATTTGTTTTGTTCTGTTAAAAACAACTAATGTTTGGAGGATGGTTAAAAGTTCATTAAACGGTCTGTTGTTTTGCGTTTCTTGGTCAAGATACAAATATAATAGTGCTTTTTACAACAATACAACATCTCATATCTGGAAGAAGCACTGAGATAACAAGAAGGAAGTGACCACGGTCCACGGGCAGATTTATGCTTTACAAAACGCGAAAAGACTTGCGAATATAGCAAACCAATAGGAAGTAAGCCCGTATAACTGTTTGTTGGGTTGCATGTTGAGTTGGATGTTGGACCGTTCTATTTCTGGACTAACGCCGGGTTTGTAAATGGTGTACTGGCGCTTGTTTTCGATTCCTAAAAGCCGCATTCGTCATGCGTTGTGCAGTAATTGTTGCTTCTCGCCTTGTAGGTTCAATTTGGCGACTGAGACATTCAGCGTTACATTGGCGAACCCTCCACATTTCTTCCGAGAGAAGAACATGCAATATAACTTTAAGAATCATGGAAGAATGATCCAGGTATTTTAACATTGCATATAATTGACCAATTATAACGTGGAAATGCAACCTTGACGAGTCAAATATTCGGGTGGTAGACCGAGGAAATAGCATTGCATTTTTGGCATTACGTATGTGCCTTTTCTCACAATGTCAGTGCATCAAAAAGCCTGATTCTCATATCTCGCTAATGGTCGGTGATGATCTTGCGACTAATCATTGAAGGAGAAAATTAGTACCGATAGACAAAGGATTTTAGGCCGGAATGATAAAAAACAATGAACGTCGCCGACCATCGGCGACATATGTCAAACTTCAATATTCCTCTGTATCAGGGCTCGAAATAGCAGCCTGCCAATGACCAAAAGCAGGCCATATTTAAATGAAGGCAGGCGAAAAAAATTTTGAACTGCCAAGTCAAAATTAAAACGGCAGGCGAAATTCTATAGATAGGTTTCGTTATGTTTTCAAATTAATCCAGTGTGAAACAATGATTGCCAGAAAAGATACTAATACAAGTGCACGCCAAGAGAACATTTATGTCTTGAAGAACTTTTCTTCAGTGGTAGATGAACCTCATTCACTAAAATTTTGGCAGTTCAAGAAGACGAATGGCAGGCGGAAATTTATTTGACCGGCCAAACAAAAATTAGAATGACCGGCCATTTTTTTTTTCTAATTCGAGCCCTGCTCTGTATACGGGTAATTTTCATTCTTTTTAACGAGCACTTACAGCATACATCTTAAATTAAGTACCATTTTTGCGGACGCTGCCATCTCTTTATAACTATGATATTGCTGAACTATACAAAAACTATTTCTAGCAAAAACTTGCAATACGTCATTGCCGTATTTAGGTTAAATCTATTCCTTCCGAAATGGCTGATATATTTCTTAAATGTGTACAGAAGAACATTCCTGCTGGTGTCTCTGTTGAAATTGGCTTGGTACGTACGTCGCTTCAGTGATTCCGCTGGCATACTGAAATAATCAACACTGTACTTGAGATTACATTTTTTCCTCTAAATCATGGTCAGTGAACTCAATACACCTGGAACGATAACTTCGCCGCCATTTTGGAAGCCAAATTGAAGGCCGCCATTGCACGTCA
>JAODVM010080211.1:0-16994 GCA_025400095.1 Phenganax marumi | reverse complement strand
CGCAATCTAATTTTTCGTACCATTTGTTGATAAGGCGAGATCTCGCTTGCAAACTTGCCGAAAAGTTTCCTCGCTAATCGGGATAACTTTGGCCCATATGAACAGGCCCTAAGTCATACCAAAACAGCTGGTTTCATCTGGTTTGGTCGTAATGACGACAGTTGACAAATGCTAGAGAGTATAGAGCAAAGTGAACAAGACATGAATCGTAATTTTTGTACATTCGTAATTTTTCGTACCATCGTAATTTTTGAACAAACTATATTTCTAGGCGGCCCAAAAGTGAACTCCCCTACCCAGCTCAAAATACATGCATGCGTTGTTTGAATTCTAATACTAAAAATATGTTGAAACAATTAATAATTAACTAAAGCAAAGAACTAAAACACACCATATCATTTACAGTTAGGGGGCCGTTGTAATATTTACACATTATATATTTACCAATTAATAATTAACTAAAGCAAAGAACTAACACGCACCATATCACTTACAGTTAGGGCAGCCGTTGTAATATTTACACATTACATATTTATACAATTAATAATTAACTAAAACAAAGAACTAACACAGACCATATCATTTACAGCTAGGGGGCCGTTGTAATATTTACACACAATTCAAATACAAAGCACAATATATACTTAGATTCAACGCATAAAAAATTAATTTCACAAACTACATGTTCATTAGCCATTAAGTCGAACAGAAAAAATAAACATTTTGGAAGATATAAAAGGAAATGGGAAAGTTCGCAAACCGTGTGGAACAGTCATTGACAAAATCTTCAGGAGAGTTTCAAAAGAAATTGATCAGTTTGGTGGAGGACAATGAAATCGGTGATAGTATTAGTTCTGATGATGTTGTGTGTAATGCATTTGATTGAAGCGAGAGAAGCCATTGGGGAGTACAGCTGGCAAAAAGCGTGCAGCACAACTCCGAAGTACTGTGAGAAACGAGAGTGGGTAAGGATTTGATCTTCTGGGGCCGGTTGTTCAAAGGTGGGTTAGCTTAACCCTGGGTTAATGAACAACTTTAACCTCGATTTCAAACTCGTTTAAGTTAAATTTTCGATAAAAGTTTTGCTCAAAATGTTACCTTCAATGAGTAATTTAATGCCTCAAAGTTTCAAAACAAACCGTGCTTCAAAATGGCGCAATAAAAACGGTAGGTTAAATTTAAACCTGGGTTAGTTGCTAACCCACTTTTGAACAACTGGCCTCTGATCTCTATAACCGCATAAGCAAAATGTGCAGTTTTCCTTTGTGTCACTCGTAGTTCAGCCCTGGTGCTCATATCACGGCAGTTTTTACACATATGGCTATAATTGTTTGTGCTGTCTTTTATAGGAAAATTGGGAAAAAAGGAGCAATGAAGATGAACATGAGCATAACTTCAAAGATGATTTCATGAAAGCTTGGGAAGACTATAAACATTGAATATTGAGGAATCTCAAATTGACCTTCGAAGTTTTGACAACGTTTCAATTTAATGTTTAGCATAAATCTAAACAACCTAACTAATGACCATGTTACGAAAAGTAGAATCAACTGAATATATATTAATGTTATGCCTATAATGATTTAGTGTCCATAAATATCATTGACATGTTGGGTATTATTCTCATCACAATTCGAGTATAGCATTTCCGACTTCATCCTCTTATGAGCTAGATCAACCAAATTTAACAGCTTTTCTAAAACCATCTTAATTGTGCTGAAATTCATGACTTTCTTTTTCCGGAAAAATAGGAGGTGATAAATAGCTGGAATGTAAATGCACCAAGATCCATTCAACCCTGTCTACCTTTCGGCTGACAAAATTTTCAATCGATCCGGACATCACGAAGTATTTTCTTTACAAGTTGTTACACTGCGGGCGCAGATTCTTCACTCAATGAAAACTTGTTTACTGTACAAGATGTGAAAAAGAATTCCAATCATGCCTGGTGCTCAGACCACGCGATTAAAAATAAATCGAAATTTACCTCCAAAACATTATACGCAAGAGATAAGATTATGCCTAACATGGCCATATCATTACCGTAAAATTTCAATCAACCATTGTGCAAATTGTAACTATCACGGCCTCGTTGGAAGTACTTCTTGTTACATTAAGGAACTGGAAAACTGGAACATAATAGTTCAAGTTGAATCTTGGCGTATTTCAGGACAAAGAGTATGAAGGATAAAGAGCTTAGTGTACAAGACTGCCTCTCATTGTTCTTGTTTGGTTTTAAGTATAGTTTTATTAAATGGTCACATGTAATCCGCCTACTCTCGACTTTAGGATGTTTCTTTGAACCTGTCAATGGCTTATCTTTCATTCGTCCAATCAACTTGCAAAAAGGCGTACCTCGGACATGATTGATCCAAGTTACGATTGAAACACATGTTTGTCACAATCCATCCCACGCACGCAGTAAATTGAATGTTTCTTGGAGAAACACTATTTAATTGCGAAGTCAACAACAAAACCGCGTTTAGCTGTAAGTGGCTGCATAAAAATAGACTGTCTGGGATACAAGTAATCTTGTTTTAGCTAGAAAACTTTTGAAATAACAAAATCCAGCGCTAACTTGCACGTCCGCATGCAGCATAGCTACTTAAAATTCTATTAACGCGAGCATGAGCAAACGCCGAATTATGAATCAGGAGGCAAGCACATACAGGCTATGTGCACACGGTAACGTTTTTGAGCGTTTTCATTTGTGTTTTCACGCAAAAACGGATGCAAACACTAGCAATTTAGGACAGAGGCTGTAGCTAATTTTATATATTGAAAATATTTTCCCTTGGAAAGTGTTAACTAAGCGATGAAACGACAAACGAGACAAAAACGTTTTTGGAAACGCTTGAAAACGGCGCTCGTATGCACGTAGCCACAGTCGCGCTCCGCTAAAACACACCATACAGCATACATAATTACTTAATAATATACATAGATACTTCGGAGCGACAACTCAAGATTGACAATTGAATGGAGCGTCCTATGCGCGCAATATCCCATTTCGTCACCATTTTGTATGGAAATAGGAGGCTCACGATTGCAGTAAAATAGAGGAGACGAACTGAGACATCAGTCGGTAAGAATGTTTCAGTTATTTCCATGTTGTGACAGGAATAACACTGAAGTAGTACATATAATTTTATAGAATATTAGAGTACTTTATGGATAGTATATTTCTATGTAATTAAGTAACTGTACCATGTTGTACCATGCTGATTGGCAGAGTTCCCAGACTTAACGAGCATGTCTGATGTCGAGCCAAAACAACGTGAAGCACAGTATGAGATTTGCTAAAGGCAAACTTGCGACTGAGTATTTTACAATAACAAAGTTATATAACGTTTGCGTAAATGACATTTCCTTCTTACGTAATTTAAATTGGCATTCGTAACAAACGACAAGTAGTGCAAGCAGCAGAAAGGATTCAAAGGAACAGTAGCTCCACTCCAATAATATACCGAGTAAATTGTGTCTCTTGCATTGTAATATCAATTACTTCTTTAATATATCATTTGTACTTTTTCCCAGCAGGAGTTGAAGTTTGTCAAAATACAGGAAATGTCAATAATGAGAATCAATGGAAACTCCGCTACTGACTCGAATTCTGTCTTTGCTGCGTCGTGCCAACTATTTTGTTGATTTCAAAGCACTTGCAGGACATTTGGCTGTAACTCTCAACATGCGCATGCTTAGTAGTACACCAATGCGCGCAGCTGACGAAACTCTTACTTAACGTATCCATAACTCTTCAATTAGCGATCACCTCATTTTCATGCAACCGAAACACAGCTCATGTACATGTACCGCGTGTCCTGTGATCCACCATATGTTTATATTTGACTTTAAGTGCTTGACGTTTAACTGAATAATAAACAGGTTAAAAGGACAAGCATATATAGACTCCTAAAGTTTCATCGTTTCATTTCACAGACAATAGTAAACGAGTCCATCTGTCGCAGGTTTCCTTTGGCAAAAAGTCAAAATTTCTACAAACGCTCAGCATTCACCCGACGACCGACGTATCGTTTTCCTTGACACCACGGGGTGGATGTACGCTCACATTTTCTCACCCCGCGCGCCAAACGAAAAATGGTAAAACGAAAAACAAAACACTTCATAAAACGAGTCGTCACTTCGTATTTGAATGTTCAGTGAGACACTATCAGTTCTGGCTATTTTCAGACGAAGGCGTTCTGTTAATAACAACACACTTGAAGAGCTAATGATGTTTTGGAAATGAAGAAACACCGCTTTTGTATAATGGCGTTTTTCCCACAAACTGCTCTCGAACAGCACAAGCACTACCTGGCCTAAAACGACACTTTCTACAATAAAAACTTGTCGAGGTTAATTTGAAATGTTTTTCAACCACGCCTAACTACTTAAACTAGTCACAAAATTAATTGAGCATGCTGCTACAAGTACAACTTCAAGTAATTTAGTCTGTTGAATATTTATTCAATTTCATCTTATGGAGTTACTACTTCATAGTTTATATTTCTGAAAATTCTTTCACCTAAAATAAATAGCTTTGACCTGTTGAAAGCATTGTGGTATATAATAACAGTCCTTTCCGAAAACAATGCAGTAAAATACAGTTTCAGCTACAGCGGCGTCTGACACTCTTTGCCATTTAGATTGTCATAAAAACATAATTAGTGCTTTAAACATCAACACGTGACGGTGAATAAATCGTGTACGCTTCTTCGGCATATTACACTGCTTTCGCTTCATGTAGATCCAAATCAATTATCGCCATTCATATTTTCCAGAAAGACTTGTTTTCGTGGTTTGTAGATGTTTTCAATGTATTTTCTTCGCCAGCAAATCAATCCCACGCTCCAAGGAAGCAAAGGAGCCCGATGTCTTAAATCAAAGATCAAATCTTGATTTCATGAATGATTTTGACTGTAACGTGAACACATTATGCACTTAAACAACCACACATCTGGCTTGTTATACGAATAACAACTGCAGTCTCCAAACTTTCAACAAATTAACATATTTGAGTCATAAGCACGTCTTCAAAACTCAAATTTAACCAAGATAAACTCATCTAATATTTATAGTGGAATGCTGGTCACCGAAACTGAAATATACATTGTCACAAAAATACAGTTCTGAATTTCTTAGTTAAAGGTTACTTTCGTAAAACAAATGGCAAATTGCCTTTCAAGGTAATGGCAAACCAAGTATATAAATGATGATGACTTGGAGCATAAAATGAACCAAAGCCTTGCCTGCTTCCTCTAGGGGGTGTGCAGTTGGTACGTAGCTAGGAAAGACATTATATTGTCTTTTACTTGTGGCTTCAGAGAGAATCAATAGAAACAAAACCAAGCCCACGTTTAAAAGAACGCATTCCTGAAGTGCGATTTTCTAATACGACTTATTCTTAGTGGTAATAAAGTCGATGAATCTGCAAAGCATCTTACATATAAGAGATTTGTTACCATGGGGGTATGCAGTACAAACATCACGAAGCATCTGCTTGCCAAAATTTTATTTGATATTAAAATAGATGTCTAATGAAATGGATTTTGCTTCAGTGTGTCTGTAAATAAATATTCTCCGGCTGCCAGTCAAGCATGTAATTATTTTCACTCGAATTTGCGTTTCGTTTCAAGTCGTGACCTAACTTGCTCTCGTCGCCAGTATCGTTTTTCAAGTGGATACGAAAAACTCTTATGTTGTTATTATTATCCTCAATTCTCGTTTTTGCAAAACGCGTTTTTAACTAAGAAAATGGATTAAATAATCGTTTTGTCTATTGAAGCAAAGTTGCTCATATACCTGATAACGTTCGTCGTAAAAAAAACACCGTAACATTCACCAAACGTCTTATTTAAACCACGACATTATGATTCGCGATGAACACGGTAATATTTTCCCATTAACTTTCTCCTCGTCCTTAGCTCTAGTATAAACTTTCCTTCCTTGGCGTTCCTCCTCAGATTTCTAAACTAGACTGTCATCTTCCATACTTTCGTTTCAATTCATCAATAAACAGCCATAACCATGTAGATGTTGCATTTTGTATCTTCTGAACAAGTCTAATTGCCGAAGTTTATAAATTTAACAACAGTGAATGGACATAAAGGTATCTGCAATCCACAATGACTCAAAATCTTCATCACTGAAAACAGTAACGACAATTCTAGATACTGTGAACTGAACTGTATGCCTTCAATGGTCAAACTTTGGATGGTCCATCGTCCTTAGATCCCGTTGCCGACGCATCTTCATAGTTTAGACCATGCGACACTATTGGACTGCGAAAATTCACACCAGACGGTACCCGTCTTGAACGTTCTGTCATGGAAGAGGAGCGAGCATACCTCCGACCTCGTGGATTAATTACCCTTTTTAAACCATCCCGAAGTTCCTTAATCCTTGCAAAGTACAAAAAAGGGTTTATCACACCGCTGGTGTATTGGAAAAACAGACTCAAAAAGTCTAACCAGAACGATCTGTAATTCTGATAGCGCAACAATGTTACGATCATGTAAAGAATCCACAAAAACACATACGCAGCGACAGTAATCGCAGTCGTCTTCGCAGTATGTACCTCGAGCTTTCTCACCCTTTCCTCGACACGATGCGAGTTCTCAGCCGACACAAATTGAATCCTCCTTTTCGCCAGCTCTCTTACGCTATGAAAGAGCAACGCGTACAGTACAATAAGTGCGAACAACGAGGCGATAAATATGCTAAGAGAAACAGCAGTAGTTATTGTATTTTCTAAAAACTCTGCTCTATATCGAGTACAAGTTTCCTGACCAATGTCAACGCGAATATGAGAACCTATATAAATAGGAAAGACTACAACCGCAGCAATCATCCAAGGAGAAAGCACAAACAGACTACGAATACTCGTCTTACTCTTCCATGATTGTTTATATGCGATAGGATGCACGACTGCAATGTAGCGATCAGTGCATATGATAACATAAGCTAATACAGTCACAGTACTGGCGTAGGCACTGACCGAGAGCAGTGTTAAACATGCTACTCTGCCTTTAAGCGGCGAATGCGATGGATCGGTCACGATTGTAGCGGTCAGTAAAGGAATAAGCACACCACTCTTGACTAAGTCTATGCAAGCGAGATTTGCCAACAAAATGTTCGAGAGAGACCGCAACCTCTGTTGCATTATCACTATAAAAGCAACAATTCCGTTGCCAACTAGACTGGCTATAGCCAGAATGACCATCAGACTAGCTTGAATAATCCGTTCTTCCTGAGAGCTAACATGGTAGGAATTTGAAGAGTTCTCATCACTACTGTTTCCATTTTCAGTGGCCATCATCGCGGTTTTATCAATTTATAATTGAATCCTCACTTCTCTCTTTCTCTAGTAGTTGAGGGACTCTGAGGGCCGTTTAGGACTGGACGGACGTTGAAGAACTCTTTGTGAATTTGTAAGTAGAGTACTTCTCAGCAGAAACACGAAGTAGCTGCCCAGCAGATGGTTGACATTGTTTGGCAAAGTCTAAAGCCCTTCCTAAGTTGTTATGACAAAACGAAAACGATTTGCACCACCCGCTGTCGGCAATAATGCTTGCTCAACGAAAGTATTTAACGCGTCCAAAATACGAGCAATAATATATGCAATCGTGCCTCCAATGCTTCGTGTCTAGCTCCATCTGTTTGTGTGAGCGAAATGAACCATTCAAGGCTATATTTTGAGAGGTATTACGTCACGCGAAGGAGACCAATCCTTGTGCAAGTAGTATCCTCGTCCTTGACAATCGAGTGCAATTGATATGTAATGCGACAGGTGACGTTGTTGTTGATGTTTAAATACTGAAAACTGGCGAGTGAAACACAACCTCTTTGGCACTACTCTTCACATGCTTCAGTCTTATCAATTTATGCCGCAGCACTGAATACGTGAAGTATTTATATCCACATCCCGAACTCGTAAACAACATACCTCGAATACGCGATAAAGACTAAGCCTCATACAAATACGTCCTACGCGCATGTTCAAACACGCATGGCTCAGATTGCCCGGGAGATTTCCTCATATAATGCAGTTAGGCACGCCTTAAGGATGATTTTGAAAATTTGGTTAGGTTTAAAACGGCAAAACAAAGAGTCGCGACTCTCAAATTCCTCGCGTGCCAGTCTAGTGTCACATTTCCACTTACTGGAAAGGTGCGAGGCTCGAGGAGAATAGGCGTCGAAAACGGCAAGTTGCTTTTTTTTACGCAAAACAAAACGATTTAGCTTCACTCAAGCACCAACTGTCGCTTGCTACCGTTTATCCACAATACGGATTACAACTTGTGCAAAACAATCTGCGCGCACTATATATCGTCCGTCATCGATCCTCTACCTTCCATTTATGTCTACTGTATTGTTAGCCGCGGGAGTAAGAGATTTCGCTGCAAATTAATTCCATATTGCTATTTGTTTAGTCACTTTGCGGCAAATATTCGCCTCGCCATTGACCCTTATCCTGTCTGTGGCAGCGTTCTCAGCAACACGCCTCACCACATCCGCGGGTGGAATCGTCCTCCAAAATACTTCTCGAAATCTATGAACTTCTGCAAAGCGTGACATCGTCGATCAGATGTTGGATGCATTATTAACAGCAGCAAGCAAGCAAGCAAAAATGTTTTTGCATGTTATGATTAAGCCGGCGTACGGCGTGGGATGTGTACACATTGTACATACATAATGCATGTTTCCCGAGACACCGCATTTTCATTCTGAGGGCATATCGGGAAGAAGACCACAGAACTCTCGCGATGAACTCTTCAAAATGGAGCGGTAACCAACCATATGGAATAGTTATGACGCTGAAAGAGAGGCGCCTGTTGAGCAATGTGTTTCATGGCATTTCATTGGCCTTAAAGCTGCCCATTTTGTATTTCGTCGTTTGAGCGATGCGATTTAGAGCACTGAATGGCATTACAAACAACAAAATGTTGATTTTGTGAATTTTGGAAACCCAAATTTCGATCCCCCAAACACATCACTTAGTAGGCGCTACTGATAACGCTATCGATTCATTATCACCAAATTTTTTTTTCAATCACCAACCACCAAGTGTTGCGGAAAACTTATTTTGTAACCTTGCGAGCAGTCAAAACATTCGAGTATTTTCAGGTCCGCAGAAGAGAATGACGACAACGGAAATAAATGATATGCAACACAACAGTAAGCAAACAGCCAAAAAAAGACCTTCAAGTGCTTTTAAATATTCAATCTCAGTCGACGGTTAATGATAAAGTGTTTACATTGTGCATTTATTCAGTTGATTTATGAAACAGATATCTGTCTAAGGAATGCATATATTGATACTGCAATCACCCAGTCGTAAACGAACAGCTTGAAGCATTATAAAATATGTAATATAGCACCTTCATAAAACTTGTCCGAAACGAAGTATCAGTTATAAAAGTATATCTGTTTCTGGCCAATATCCTGACATTCTATTCATAAAACTACAACAGAATTTGAAGGATAGAAGTTGTAGGACTGATAGATGCCAGTGATGAAATACATAGAAGCATTCACACTGCAAGCTCTATGGCCCAACCTTGAATTCCTATCAAATACTTCTTCAAGGACTTTATTTAAAACGTTACTGTAATACTTTGATTTGCGTATAAAAATAAAAATATTATCATTAATCACCTTTATCATAAAATATCATAACTCCAGGCATATTGCTATTAGCAATAATAATGTGCCTTAAATACCACATAGGCACCTTGGTATATTTATAGTGTTGTTGTTTTCACTTCGTCTGAGCTGCTTTTTTCCATGACAATGTAGTGCGCGTTCTAATAGCATTACCACGACAGTGTAGCGCGCGTTTTTACTAAAAATAGACCGATTATGTTAGATGTATTTGTCGATATAAAATGGAATTGTACTGTTATTATTTGGTGACATTGTTAATTTAATAGTTGTTGTTTCTGCTTTTCTGTCGGTTGTTTTTGTCGTTGTGGACCGCCCCAATACTAAAAAGGTTTTCTTGAAAAAACATTGATATGAGGACATGCATATACATACCGTGTAATTTATTCATATCACGAGTGCGGCACACCGCGGACTACACTCATCTTTGGCATTTGGCAAAACCACAACCTTTCTCTAATGCCAATGACACTGGAACACTTCTTGAAATGCTCGTTAAGAGTTCGAATACACATTCCATTTGGTCAAAGACTGCCAACTGTTCCTCTTAATTCCATAGCCATAGGACTCGCTATTATAATAAAAGTAAGATTGTAAGACTTTTTTGCGACCTACCGTATTCTCTCAATTAAGCCCCCCCCCCCGGGGGGGCTTATTCTTTTCAGACACTTTTGAGAGGGGGGGGCTTATTAGAGAGGGGGGCTTATGTAGTTATCCATAAAAACTTAGATAACTTTTTGCAAAATGTAAGGTATTATGTTTTAGTATTATAAAAACACAAAACACACATCAACACAACAGCAAGTTTTAAAATGTTCAGCAAGGGGGGGGGGGCTTAATAGAGAGGAGGGCTTTTATGAGCGGGGGCTAAGTAGAGAGAAATTCAGAGAATACGGTATTTGTATCATATCTTGGCTATAAAATGACCAAACAGTTAGTTACCAAACTAGTCTGCCATGAAGTTACTTTCATTGGTACACGTAATGGTTATTCTTCTCAGATATTTTACAAAAGCTCACAATAACAAGCACAAAGTAACATTTTTCAAAAACGTGATGTACATACCATTACCTGGCATTCACATTCCACCACAACTTTCACTCCAGACCTTGCTTTTCTTATGTTTTTCAGTCTAAATCTATTGTATAGTTCTCTTTTTTATTCTAAAAATTTTCTCAAGAAAAACTGACTAACTGAAGTCAACATCTTCTTTGTTTCTTCTTCAAAATAGATGGCATTCTCCTTTCGTTTCACTCTTCAAAATCTTTAATATTTCATTCCAAAAACACTTTCTCGTGAAAAAGCTGCGCTAGGTTTTTCTCATCCACATCCAACTCCTACACCTATCTAAAATCTTTCTTTTTTCCCCTTTTTAGTCCAGTCTTTTCCCCTTCATTCTTTCAAAAAAGCATCCATACTTCTTGCTAGCTACTACATGCATACATCATTTCCAGAAAATAATGCCAAACTTCTAATACTAGTTAAAACTACTATTTACATCCATAACTTTGAACTCACAACAATAAATGTTAAAGAACAACACTTTTTCCCATTCATGTCAAACATTAGCTCAGCTTCTTGCCAAATCTCTGTTCCACATTCCATAAGGTATTTCACCACCTCCACTACCACTCATGTTACCTCCATCTATCTCATTTGATCCTGAGTTAGCCAATCCCATTCCACTACCACCACTCATCATGTGTGATGGTGTCATTCTTGTACCACCCATACCACTCATGTTCATAGGTGTACTTAAATTTCCCCCCATACCCCCTGCCATACCTGCAGCCATGCCTTGTGCAAGTGCTGCCATATTCCACATAGCGTTCATCTGGTTGGCCAAAGAACTCGATCCCCCACGATCACCATAATTCCCATACTGTCCCATAGTGCCACCCCAAAAGCCTCTTACATTACGAGGAGCGGGGCTTTCAGGAGAATGGATGTGGCTCTTATTTTGGGATTTGGGCTCTGCAGGGGTAACATTGATGCGAGCCCCATTTATCATGTGCACACGAGAAAGTACATTGCGAGCAGATTCTCCTGATGCAAATGTAACAAAACCAAATTGGCGAAAAGGTTGGGGGAGATACACATCAGACAAGGTACCATATTTCTCAAAATAATTTCTAACATCAATTGCTGTACACGTGCTCGGGAGACGACCAATGAATATTTTTCTGGGGGCATCATCCTGTCAGAAAGATGTGAATCTCAAGATTGGAAGTTACAAATAATAATAGTCAAAAAAATAATTAATGGTTTCTTCACAACAAACCTTTCCCTTAGACAATCTAATGTCTACTCTTCTACCAAGAATAGTATGGGATCGAGACAGTACAGTTTTGGCAACATCTATGTCTTTAAAACGAATGAAAGCAAACCCTCGAGATTGGCCTGTGGATTGGTTGCGTTTAACCTACAAGAAGCGATACATCAATTGAATTACAATATGAGGGAGGAATTGTCTTTTTTCAGGCCACACACCACTGCTTACTTCATAATAATCCAATTCTCCAAAACGTGAAAAGTATTCTTGAATATCTTCATCCTTTGCTTTCCAAGATAACCCTAAGACTATAATATCACAGAGCAATTCCTCATCTGTTTCCATGGGATAGTTTTTCATAATTTTTGTATGCGGTTCTCTGCCAGTTGGAGATTCCTCGTATTTTCTTTTTGATGAGCTGTCCACTATATTTTTAAAATACAGTATTTCGGGTAAATGAAGTAAATAATAATTTGATAGTACAATTAGCACTGATTGGTTTCACAGCAACTTCAGCACCAAAATTGCTTTTTCTGGCTATACATCATGACTGTGTTAGGTGTCCAGTTTGGATCAAAATTCAAAGGAAAAGTTTCGTTGTCAGTAACATAGGCTTGTTACCCTTTTTCCAGAATGCCCGCTGTGCACGCAAACGGCCGCTTGTGCTGCCTGTGCACCAAAATGGCTGCAAGGTAACAGCGTTAAGAGTCCTTCGAATCAGCTAATTTGTCCACTTTTTAGCAACAATCTATGGAATTAAACTTTAAGCAGTTTTGTTTTGGTTTTTGTATTTCCCGCTATACCCAGCATTCCGCGCGAATGAACGAATTATAATTCATATTACAATAAATTATGTACACAAACACCTCTACTTCAATATTTCATAGTATACAACACTTCACCAGCATGCTTACCCGACTTATTTGACACAACAACATATAGAGTATTCCCCCAGCCGCCTAAAGGCGGGTACAACAGCCCATCTGCTGATTTAACCGCTCGCCATAAGTGTGTTTCTTCGTTTCGAAATTTCAAACCGGTGCTACCGGGAAATTGTGCTTGTAAAGTGGACAATAAAATAGTCCCATCTTCATCGCTAGGAAGCTCTATAGCCTCTTCAGGTATATTTTCATCCTCTCCTACCCTAACATACTCGCACATCGCGTTTATTTTGAAAAAAAATTGCTTGTAATTTAATTTCAAAATTTCAAAATGGCGTCTTCTTTTTCGCTCAAACTCAGCTCACGTGGTTTGTAAACCGCTCATCTAAAAAAAAACTGGTGCGAGTTCGCGAATGAGATGATTTATTTGACTCAATGGAGTAGTTCAGTTGTTCACTGCAAAAAAGAGTATACAGTACAACAAAGCAGTTCTACTTTCCACGGTAGAGCGCACATGGAGGGCACTTATACAAAAGAATATCATTATAGTCTCATTACTTGCCCTCCATCTGCTTGTATTTTGAAGTCTCATGGGAATGCTTGAAACCTACCTATTCCATCATAGTCTACACAAATGAAAATATAAGAGTTATAAAACAGTAAATTAATTATCTTTAAAAGCGCAATAATCGTTGTTGTGCAAGTTTTTTTCTTGAATGTTCGTATGTCATTCGCTTTGAAAAATAGTTTCGTTGGTTGCACTTCCTCTACTGTAATATGATAGCTTTATATGATGCGGGTCACTCTGGCAAGATTGCAGTAATTTAGGCGGATACGTGACAAGCTTTTCCTGCCCTCCTTGTTTACTTCGCAGTAATAGCGACGAATTAACAAAAAGCTTTTGAAGACGAAGTGACTGTACACTGTACAAGAAACATACCGGTGATATTTCGCCACCAGAATCTGGTAGAAAGTTAAGTAAAGTTTGTTTCGGCAACCGACCGACTTTAATCCGTCCCTGGTATTTATTGCAACACATGTCACTGTCTGGTATTTGGTGAAAGCATTTCGTCATGGTGAATACTGTTTAGTAACGGGGTGAAACGTTCAATAAAAAAAGGTAGATACTAACGTACTTTTTGATTATAAAATTCGATTAGCAATCTTGTATCACAGTAAATTATCTGAACTATACGTCGCTTTGCACAATATTTGTTGATGACTTATTCAGCTACAAAACTTTAATTAATGTCCGGTTTCGAAGGAACTGAAAATGTTCACCTTTTCTTCTAATCTGTGTAGAGATGGATTTTAGATTTCGAACAGACTAAGAAACCAAAGAATGCCAATATATCATATCTGTTTAATGCGCCACCAAACGTCTTTATAATCAATATTTACATTTCTCTTCTTGAAGCGAAATATTTAGTTGTCATGGCATAATTAGTTTGTATGATTTGTATCCCAAATAAGTGCGATTTTAGTTTTAATCATTATAATGCTTCACGGCTATATGTTTTAGAAATACGAAATCCAGTATCATGAGTAGCATGTGGGTATTATTGTATGCAGTCGTTACGGTGCTGTGCAGCAACAGACAGCTAGAAATGGTTTCAGCTGAGCAAGGTAAACTGTACCAAGTGGTATGCCCCTCAGTTACTGCGGACAAACTTGTTGCTAGCTAAACTACATTCATGATACATCTGTAACATGCATATTCTGTAGTATGTACATGTGCTACAGTACACTGGAAGAGGACTGTCTCATAAAACTTTTGGTAAAACCCCATGGACATGGCCATAGTGTACTACTTTTCTTGCCTGCTATTTACTGTAAGTTTTTGGATTGCTATAGGAGACATTAAGCCAAAAAATGTTAAACATGGCAATCTTAATGACTGGAAAGAAACGTCTGGAACCCATGAGACAAATAATGTGGATGCTGTAAGTTGAAAGTAGTTTCTTAAACTATTAGTAGCATCATTATGTAAAACATGAAACCAATTTTTCGCACGATATTCTTTTAGTGGATTCTGTCGAGTGAATCACCTGTACTTGAAACAACACTTGGTACGGCCATTCCTCCAAATTCAAATCCTGCGCAAAGTTGGTTCATAACACCGTTGCTGAATCCGCGCCCACCAACGTCTAGTCTCCAGATAGAAGCGCGATGTAGCAGCAAGACATCGTGTGAAATAGAAATCTATGGAACGAATGAAAGGTAATTACTTGGAGATTAAACCGTCTCCAATTTTTCAGACATTACCAATTGATTATTAGCCCAAAAAAGTCATTGTCAAAACAAACACGTTTTACAAAACTGATCATTTTTCGATGTATTACTCTCTAAATTTTATGCTTTCGTTTTCTGTGGAGCATTAGCTTTCGAATGATACGAAATGAAAATGAATGTAGGTCAATTCACCCTGAAACATTTTCAGTCTTTATAATAATCAAGAAGTTGGCAATTTTTTCCCCTCACTTTTTCACGAAGTTTTTCGAAAGTTCCAATTTTGTCCCAAGCATGTCCCAAATCTCGTTCAGGCAGTTCTAGTCGGCATGTTTGCCCCAAAAAGTTATTTTTATGTCACAAAAAACTCGTTTTAAAAATTTTGAAAATTTTACGTTGTGTACACGTGCAGTAAATACGATCCCTTCACGAAAATATTCGAAGCTTCGAAGTAAATCTCAAATCGCCTCAAATTTCTCCCAGTCATTGACAATCGATACAGTTGCCAAAAAACTCCATTTTCCTATCGCAAGACATACTTTTCAGCATACTTTTACACTCCTAGGATCTAAAAGAGCACCCTTTCGCAAAATTTCTTCAATGCCCCACAAATTGTGTCACATTTGCCATATCTTTGAGTCTTTTACATTGTAGCTCGTCTTTCGTCGAGGTAGATACTATGGCAAAGTTTGAAAGAAACTTCAAGTCTGTGGTACAAAATGATGAAACTATGAAGTTTGGTGTGGGGAAAAAGGAACTGAAAACAGCTATTCTCTCGAAGTCATTCTCTCGTTTGGGCATTCTTGTGCGAGCAAAACAAAATGTTAAATGGACAATTTACGCAATTAAGATATATTATTATTACTGTGATGGAAAAACCGTTAATAGCACTCTCTTCCGTCGTGAAAACGCATTCACAACGGATAGAAAGATTACAGCATATTGTGTACCCAACGCTGTTTCAAACCGAGATGAAACATCGAAAAGTGTATTTGTCTGGTGCTCTCCTAAAGGGATTTGGACGTTTACGGGTGAACAATGTGTATGTGTTCCAGCATTTGGTCTCAATGAATCAAACTGTTCACGTAAGTAAACCAACTTTGATTCAAAAGTAAAACTTTTATAAGAAAACTGAGCTCGTAAAAAATAGTTTAAAAACAAATGTAGAGACCAACTGAGTCACGCCAAATGTAGTTAGTTTATACCATTTTGAAAGCACCAATCTGACATTAATGATATCTTAATATCTAGGTTGCAATGTCGACTATTACAAAGATGAATTTTCAAATACGAAGTGTTCACGGTGTCCTCTGGGCAAGACAAATGACAGGACGAATACGGGATGTCAATGCAAAGAAAATCGTTATATTAGTAGCGATGGAAGTGGAAACTGTTACGGTATGAATTTAAAACACGTCTATGCTTATCAAGGTCAGGGATTGTACATATTTATGATATTTGAATCGTGCGTTAAAAAAATTGCAATATATCTTTTCATGGAAGCCAAATTGTCCATGGATTCACAAGAAGCTTTAAAAAAAACTTAAAAAAGAAACTAAAAAAGAAAAAGAAAAAGAAACGAAAAAACAAAAAAAAGAAACAAGAAAAAAGAAACTAAAAAAGAAAAAGAAAAAGAAACGAAAAAAGAAAAAAGAAACAAGAAAAAAGAAACTAAAAAAGAAAAAGAAACGAAAAAAGAAAAAAACAAACAAGAAAAAAGAAACTAAAAAAAACGTAAAAAACGTAAAAAAGAAACTGTTGGCTTCCCATTTATGATTTTCAGCTTCATGATTTTCATTTTCCTCTCTATGATTTTTAACTTCCTCTTGATGCATATGCCGGAGTTCGAATTAGCGGCTCGCAATTCGCAAATTGCGAGTCGTTTTTGACCATTTACGAATCGAAAATTTTATTTTTGGCATTTTTTCGTGAGTGGGTTTTTAGTAGAA
>JAODVM010080100.1:0-17000 GCA_025400095.1 Phenganax marumi | reverse complement strand
AATCGTCCTGTATGTTTCTTATCAATCAATATGAATGGTTGGTTGGGTAGGGACATATTGAGATGTGAAACATATAGTGGGGATCCTCAATCTTGTATGCCATTTTGGCTCAAGATTGGGGGCTCCCTAATTTCCTTTTTCCATGGCCACCGTCTAGCGTTTGCCCTGGGGGTGGCAGGAAGGAATTGGGGGGTGCGGGGGGGCGCCCTGTCTGCGACAGGGGCCCTTTGCCGTCCCGTGGCGCATGGAGGCGCCTAAGCGGTTGCGGCCGGAGTCAGAGGGTTTGGAACCCAAACGACGGCCCCGCAATACTACACGGCCCCGAAGTCCGTCAAGGCCTCCTACGCGGTCTAGCAACCCGTCCACGATTCACCTCCCAGCGTTGCGACCTGATCAGCCCATGGAGGGCCTGCTGCAGGACCTTCTGGTCGATAGGCCGACAGCCCTCGTCAACCACCTCGTGGACCTGGGTGTCCAGACGTGTGAAGATGTTCAGGGCCTTTGGCAGTCCGGGGGGGCATTGCTGGACGAGTTCGAACGCCACCACGGCACAGTGGCTGCGGAGGAGGGCTTTACTATAGTCTCCTTCTGGACGTTGGCCTCCCAACGTGCTCAGGCCTCCCAGCGCCAGAAGTTGAAGGAGATTTGCATTCACCGCCAATCGGCTATCTCCACATCCGCACCTTCTCGGCCGGAAGCTTCGCCTCCGCCAGTGGCTAGGCCTGTGCGCCGGCTTCTGGAGATCGGCGAGGTCCGGGAACCTCCCATCCTCGTGAACCTTGCGGCCAAGGACCCATACGTCAAGGAGCAAGCGGCGAAGGTGGCCAAGACGCAGACCCTCTTCGAGTTGCTCGTGCAGGACTTTCTCAACCTTGAGGAGTTAGGAGTGTCCCGGAGCCAGCTTCGTGATGCCACGCGTATGCAGCTCCTCAAGGAGTCAGTCATGCCAGCCGCGGACCGGCTCTCTGTGCACCGCTTGGGCGCTCTGGTGAGCACCTTGCGGCGGTGGCGAGACTTTGCCACTCGCCTTGGGTTCGACGTGCAGCAACCCTCTCCCTTACAGTTGAACACCTTCCTCAAGGAGGTCGCCAGGGGTGGCCCGACAGCAGCTTCGTCTATGTTTCATGCCCTCAACTGGTTTCGGTCTCAGTTTGGGATCCCGTTCCCCCTGGACCACTGGTTGGTGCGGAGCTACAAGCTGCTTCCAGTTGGCCACACCTCACAACAAAAGCTGGAATTACAACCCTGGGAGTTCGTGAACCTGATCCTCAAGTTGCGCCAAAGTTCGGGCACGAATACCATGGTGCTCGCATTTCTGCTGTGGGCCGCTGTGTCCTGTATCCGCTTCGAACACATACAAAGGTCCAAGTTCGATCGGTGCGAGGCCAACGCCCTCTTCTTCACATGCTCCCAAGGCAAGGCCCGGCGCCAGGGTGCACGGCCTGCCTTTCAATGGGCCATGCCGGAGATCCCCTGGCCTGGCTTCAGCTTGGTCAAGATCATCCAGGATTTTGTCACCATGGAGCTCCTGCCGGGTGGTACTTACCTTTGGCCGGCCCTACAGTTGGACCCCCTTGACCTGTGGCAGGTCACCGAGCACACGCCCTGGAAGCTGGACCGCAAGTTATCCCGTGGACGGTTCCTTGAGTTGCTGCGAGGGGCCCTCCTTGATCTGGGCACAGCCTCCGACCAGGCCCAGACGGCGGGATTCAACCGTCTGAGACGGTTCCTCCCCACTTTGGGCAATGTGTTCCGGTTGTCCCCGCAGGACCAGCAGGCGGTGGGCAATTGGGTGGAGATCCCTACTGGTGGTGGGCCCATTCCCAATCAGAAATCTCGGGCCACATGGACCATGGGAATCCATTACAGCGGGCAACGCGCCCTTCACTCAGCTCAGGTGAAGAAGGCGCTTTTGAAGCGCTTCATGCGGCTTTACAACGCCAAGAAGGCGGAGTTGGCCTTGACTGATGATGGTCTCCACCCTCGTGACTGTTGGACATGGGCGGAGGTGGCAGCCCAAAATGAGCAGCTCGGTGACCTTGGGACTGAGCTCCCAGCACCACCACCTGTGGAGAGCTCCCCTGACCTTCCGGAGGATGCCTCCACGGCCCGCGGGTCAGCCGATGTGCGGGAGCTGCCGGTGCACGTGGATACTGGGCCCGAGCCTGAGCCAGAAGCCCCCGACAATGAATCAGCTTCGGACACATCCTCTACGTCTTCAGGCTCTGCCTCCGACGTGTCCAATGAGGCTACAGATCTGGAGGGGGCCCTGTCGAATGATGACGTGGCTGTGTCCACGCATTGGTTGGTGCAGGGCACCAAGGTGCACATCATCCGCGGCGAGACGGATGGGCGGTTGCTCCCTTGGTGCAGAGATGCCCCTTTCTCACAGGACCCTCGGTCTACTGGAGAGGGTTTCTCCACCGTGTCCCGCCAGCGTTT
The DNA here is from genome assembly GCA_025400095.1 of Phenganax marumi. Classification (NCBI taxonomy): domain Eukaryota; kingdom Metazoa; phylum Cnidaria; class Anthozoa; order Malacalcyonacea; family Clavulariidae; genus Phenganax; species Phenganax marumi. Next base: position 14,558 of record JAODVM010080100.1, on the reverse strand, counting down.
TTGCCAGCGATGCTTGGCTCGCATGCCCAGGGGGTTGTACCGGGCATTGTCGAGGCACTGCGGGTGGCTGAACTGACACCTCTCCGCTCGAAGTATAAAAAGATACAAGCCCTGCACAGTGCGTTGGTTTTGTCGTTCGACCCCCCTAAATCTCTTGTTTGTTTGCCCGGCCGCGCTCGTGTTTCGTCGGTTACTCCGGGTGGTCAGCTCGGTACCCTGGGACCGTGGCCGGTGCGGAGTCCGGAGTCGGGTTCCCTCTCGCATCCCGCTTGTTGTGGGAGTGGGGTTTGATTGGAGTCAACCTGCCAACCTACACGGGGGGGGGAGGCATTTCGGTCTGGGTTCCCTGTGTTTGTGATGTGTCTTCGACACCGCAACCATGGCCCAATGCATCAGCCTCGGTGTTTTCGGACACCATCGCACAGTGCTTCTGAGTGGCCCAGTGTGCCCTGTGTGCCTACAGGCACCTGGTAGACCCTCAGCAACCTGCCATGAGCCACGGACATAAGATCGATACCCTCCAGGATGACAGGGGCTTGGCCACATGTCTGAGCACTGCCAACATGCTTCCGGAGTGGGCCGAGGCCGTGATCAAGGCCCATAAGCGGGAAACTTTGGAGGACTTCATCTTCTCCGTGGACGAGAAGGATGTCACGAAGGCTATCCAAACCTTGCTGGACCCGACCACCTTGAAGGACAACCGGTTGGCTCAGGCTCGCCTGCGTGCGGCCTATTCAGCAGGGGCGGAGGCTATCAAGCAGGCCGCCCAAGCGGCAAAATCGGCCGAAGGGGTGGATGATCCATTGCCTGAATCCACCATGGATCAACTCAACCGGGACTTCCGGACCCGGTACGGCCTCATCATTGAAGCCACTCTTGAACCCAGTGATGCTCTGCGAGCCCGGGTTTATAGAGAATTCCGAAAGAGGACAATGTCAGTCGTACCTGCTTCCCGCATCAAGTCAGTCCTTCATCAAGCAACGCCCAGGCAGCAAGATGCGGTGAAATTGGGAGAAGGTATCCAACTTGAATTTCATACAGAGGAGTCTCGCACCATCCGCAATGTTGTGGACTACTACTGGTCACTCCGTACTCTGGCCTATGCTTGGGCGTGGGCTGGGTTGCACCAGCAACGTGGTCATGATGGCAAGGAGACCGTCTTCATCTCCCTCACGGCGGCCCTGAACTATGCTGACCACGCCCTCCATAGTGCTATGGAATTTGGCCAGGGTTCCCGCCTGTGGCTGGAGCGTAATGACCTCCTGACCCGCACCAAGATGGCCAGCTACATTCGTCAGGGCTACAATGCATGGGAGGCCTTGCAGGAGGCTCTCCGGGAGACACACCTTGAATGGCGGGCCAGTGCTATCCAGGCTGTCCCCAACGAGCCAGCTGTTCCTCCCAAGCGGGCAGCACCGGGTGCTAGTGAGGTTGTGCCTCCTGCACCCAAGCGGCGCCAGATCAAGACGGACGCCCACCAAACGATCTCCATGCTGAAGGGAGGCATCAAACTTTGCAAGCCATGGAATGATGGGAGGGGCTGCACCAACCAGAAGTGCCCGCAGGTACACAAATGTGATGTCAAACTCCCGTCAGGTAAGCCATGTCAGGGGCCACACCCCCGGCTGGATCACCCCACTGAATAGGGACAACTCCCCCTGGCAGCCTGGGAGCTGCGGGGGGTTGAGCGTCCAGGGCACCAGTGTGACACCTCAGCTACGCCATTGCAAGCAAGACGACAGGTCACCTTGTGCGATCCCCAGGAGCTCAACCCTACAGCACTGGCTACCCGTCTTGTCGGTGCGAAACCGGTCACATGGCGAGGCCGTGGAGACCTACCGCAATTTCCATGGGGGAATGCTATCAGAGGGACATGGCTGGTGGTTGACCTTTGGGCTGGCATTGGAGGGCTTTGTCTCGCCTTGCTCGCTCTTGGAGTCCACATTTATGCAATCAGTGCTGAGAGTGACCCAGATGCCCGAGCAGCTTCTCAAGCCACGATGCCAAACTTGGTCCACATCGACTCGGTTGAGGCCATTCAGGGAGTGGACCTACGGCCGTTCTTGCAGAGGCGTCAGGTATGAGGCATCATCCTGGGAGGCGGCTCTCCATGCCAGGGCAACTCAAGCCTGAATCGGGGCAGGAAGGGCCTCCGTGACCCTCGATCCCAACAGCCGAGTCACCTTCAGCGCATTCGAGACGAAATCATGGCCCTGCCTGAGGCCGGTCATTGTGAGATCATCACGTTTTTGGAAAACGTGGCCAGTATGCCTCAAACGGTATGTGACCAATACTCAGCATGGCTTGGCACCCAGCCAGTGCTGATTGATGCGGCCGGGTGTGGCTGGGTCCACCGCCGCCGTCTCTATTGGCTGGCCTCTCGAACCGGGGGGCTGTCACCTACCTGTGTGCCACCGTCAGACTGGGTTTGGCGTGAGGGCCCCGGGGAACACCATCCGGTGTTGCAGTACACGGGCAAGAAACCCATCCCAGCCCAAGTCTGGTGGGATGATCAGTTCCGCCCCCTCGTGGATCCCAAGAAGGTGGTGAAGGAGCAAGGGTCGGGAGCTATGCATCCATTCACACGGGAGTTCTTCCACCCTGCTGACCGGGTTGCCCAGGCAACACCTGCAGCTGCGGCGCGCTTTCATCAGGACTACCGTCGTTTCCCCCCGGCAGCCTATGAAGAGAATTCTCTGTTGTGGTCTGGCGACCACTGGAGGCAGCCCTCACCAGATGAGAGATCCCAACTGCTGGGTGTGCCTGTGGCTGCCACCCAGGCCGTGAAAGGCTCCCAAGATCAGCGCACTAAGATCCGCAACTCCTTACTGGGCAATGGTTTCCACCTCCCGAGTGTCATGGCGCTGTTGTGTTGCTTGCCATCCATCATGGGGTCCAAGCTGACCAGACAGCCACTTGACCTGGACGAACTCGCCCTGGGGGCGCGGTTGAACAATACAATCTGGATGCCAGGACGGTTGGCCGCTATGCCGGGATTGCTGACCTCTCGCACAATCTGTGAAGAACTGCAGGCTGCGTTCCCTTTTGTGCAAGCGTCAAACACCGTTTGGGCCGAGGTCTCTCAGAGGCTGGCAGCCTGTGAGCTGTCCGCGCTGCAGGCCTACCCAATGTGGCGCCGCTTGCGACAGGAACCTTGGTCTTTGCTCGGACCTACGCCAGTGTGGGGCCGGGAACGGACAGCTATTTATGCTGGTCTCACCGGCCAACGGTATGCTAGCAACTCGGCAAAAGGCTTGGACCACCTCCTTCAGCCAGGACTGGGCAAAGAGGCACACATTGCAGCTGCATTGAAGCTACCATCACCCTTTGACCCCCGCCCATGGCCTGAACCAGATGTTGAATTTGTTGTCCAGGCTGTGGCTACCTGGCAACAGGTTCTCCCGCGGTGGGCCGAGAAGCTACGCCACGTCCTCCTGACAGTGGCGCGCGCGGTGAAACCCTTGGAGGACACGCTGAAGCCTTTTCGATGCCAGAGCGCTCGAAAGGTGGCGGCGGGCAAGAAACCAGCCTTTCTGGCCACGATGGTTGCGCTGTTACGATGGCCAGACAAGATGTTAGCCAGAGCTTTGGTTTTGGGTTTCGAGATTGTGGGTGACTTGGCGCATTCCGGGGTTTTCCGCCCTATCATCCAAGAAGGGAAGTTGGCTTTGGACCAATGGCTTGGACCAGCGGCCGAGGCTGACCTTGCTCGCCTCTTGAGCTCACGCCCTCCACAGCATGTCCAAGACATCCTGGAGTTGACACAGGACGAGATAGAAAAAGAATTTTGCTCGCCTTTGCGCACAGCACTTGAAATGGATGATTTGTTTGGGGTTGGGGGGTGGCGTTTCGTGGAACGTTTCCTCATCATTCAACCCGATGGGAAGAAACGGGCCATTGATAACGCCAGGAAAAGTGGTCATAATGCCCATACTACGATGCACGAAACAATATCAACTGTCAATGTTGATTTCTGTGCGTCCGTAGCACGTATGTTGCATACAGAGATGCCCTTTTCTCTTGGGGAACCCCCAGAATGGCTGGACCTCCGTCTGGGTACGGATGACCTACCGGATGCCTATCGGGGTTTGCCTGTCGCCGATTCCCACCTACCCTTTTCAAATGTGGCTATTTTCGTGCCGGGGGTGGGCTGGAGATTCACATGTATGTGGGGTCTGGCGTATGGCTTGGAAAGTGCTGTGGTGAACTTCAACCGTTTCCCACAACTTGGTATCGCCATCACTAGGCGCTGCCTATTAGGGTGTGCAGCTGCGTACTTTGATGACGAACTGGCAGTGGAGTGCATTCGTGATTGCGATGTCTCCCAAAGAAACCTACAACTTGTGTTCAAGTTGTTAGGTGCCCCACCGCAGAGTTCCAAGAGCTTCGCACCTGCACCCAATAGGCATTACCTGGGCACATCTGTCCACGTAGGAGACTTTGGCTGGTTGGGGGTCATCCGTTTCCAACCAAAGACTTCCACAACCATGAAAGTCCAAGCCAAGCTCCACGAGGCGATTGTGACCAAGCAACTCCGCCCAGATGATGCGGGGAAACTTCGTGGTGACCTCAACTGGCTTTTCAGCATGTGCGCAGGACATGCAGGCCGCTTTGCTGGCCCTGTGCTGGCCGCAAAGCAACATGCCTCATCCCCTGTCCTACTGGAATCTGAGGCCACCACCCTCCACCTTCTCAGCATCATGCTTCGCACAGCCAGGCCCCGGGATGTTGAGGTGTGCTCCGCTACCAAATCCCCCCTGGTGATTTACTCGGATGCATCCTTCGAAAACGGTGCATTACGAGTGGGATGGGTACTTATGACCTCACCTCCATTAGGAGTGTCGTGTCTCGTCCCATCGGAAGTGACAGATACCTGGATAACACGTCATCAGCAGATCTACCCTGGAGAGACGCTTTGTGGACTCCTCGTGCCGTGGGTCCATGGTGATCTCCTGGAGGGTCGAGATCTCCTCTGGTTCGTTGATAATGAGGCTGCTGTTTCCTCATTAATTAAAGGTTCCAGCGGACAAGAAGACGTTCACACCATTGTCCAGCTGTCACATCTGATTTTCCAGAAACGCCAGATTCGACCGTGGTTTGAATGGATCGACTCTGCCAGTAACCCGTCAGACGGGTTGTCCAGGTTGGGTATTGAGGATTCCTGGACCCAAACCCAACCCTGGCATTTGCGCGAGTTGTCCTTCCCAGTCGAACTCCTTTTTGTGGCTAAGCCTACGGACCTACAACCTTTCCTCTCCTTAGTGAACAGTGGGTGATGGTTATTTAACAGTGGGTGATCAGGTATGTTCATCAAAGATGACATAAAAAGCTAGTCTGTGTGTTACCAACCACGACTGATTTCCCAGTGTTATTTTAACACTGCTGACACTACTGTTCATATAAGGAGCGTGTAAGGTCTGCTGAACCACCGCCCTTTTCAAGGCAGATTTGAGAGTTCATTCTCCACGGAAAAAGATGCCTGCTTTACCGTGTGGAATCGTCCTGTATGTTTCTTATCAATCAATATGAATGGTTGGTTGGGTAGGGACATATTGAGATGTGAAACATATAGCGGGGATCCTCAATCTTGGATGCCATTTTGGCTCAAGATTGGGGGCTCCCCTCCTTTTTCTGCCATGCCTGCCATCCTATCCACCGAGCTGTCGACGTGGAGGGTGGTGGCACGGCGGTGGAGGCGGGGCAACAGGGGCAGGGAGGCCAGTACGCTACCCCGTGAGGAGCGGCTGGCCTCCCTTGCGGCCCGGGGCGCCTTCATTGAGTCCCAGTGGCACCAGGTCTACCGGGCGCCGGACATCCAGGCCGACTGGTGCCGGACGTGTGCCCAGTGGACCACGTCCTGGTGCGAGGGCTGCTACAGCCGTTGTGGTCGCGGCGGCGCACCTTTTGGAGCCATCTGTCACCAGTGTGACAGCGAGAAGCGGGTGTGTGACAAGTGCACCACCCAGGGCATCTCGTGGGACCAAGGCCACCAGCGCTACGTGGAGGACCATGGCGGAGAGCAGGAGGCGGCGGTCCAGATCGAAGGGTTTGGAACCCAAGAGTCGGCCCCGCACTTCCATGAGGTCGACCAGGTCATCAGCCTCGACGCCTTGGGAACCGCCCTCAACATGTCCGCAGACGACGTGCGCGCCTACATCATCGAGCAGCTCCGGGGCGCTGAAGCCGGACCAACCCATGGAGGGTATGCTACAGGAGCTGCTGGTCGACCGGCCGATCAACCTCCTCAATCACCTCGTGGACCTGGGAGTCCAGACCTGTGAGGATGTTCATAGCCTGTGGCCCACAGGCGGTGCGCTCCTCGAGGAGTTGGAAGGGCGCCATGGCTCGGTGTCCGCGGAGGAAGGCTTCACCATCGTCTCCTTCTGGACTTTGGCGTCTCAGAGGGCTCAAGCCTCACAGCGCAAGCACTTGAGGGAGATCTGCATCCACCGCCAGTCGGCAGTCTCCACCTCGGCCCCAGCCAAGCCAGAGGGACCTTCACAGCAGGCCGCTCGGCCGGTGCGCCGCCTTTTGGAGACAGGAGAGGTCAGGGAACCTCCGCTCCTCATGAGCCTTGCAGCCCGAGATCCCTATGTGAAAGAACAAGCAGCCAAGATGGCCAAAACCCAGACCTTGTTCGAGCTCTTGATCCAGGACTTCCTCGACCTGGAGGAATTGGGGGTCTCCCGAACCCAGCTGCAAGACGCCACCAGGATGCAACTCCTCAAGGAGTCTGTTATGCCGGCCGCCGACAGGCTTTCAGTCCATCGCTTGGGAGCTCTGGCGAGCACCTTGCGAAGGTGGCGGGAGTTTGCCCTCAGGTTGGGGTTCGATGTACGGCAACCTACCCCTCTGCAGTTGAGCACCTTCCTCAAGGAGGTGGCACGCGGGGGCCCCACAGCAGCATCCGCTATGTTCCACGCCCTCAACTGGTTCCGGTCACAGTTCGGGGTTCAATTCCCGCTGGACCACTGGATGGTGCGCGGTTACAAGCTGCTTCCTGTGGGACATACCTCGCAACAGAAGCTCGAACTGCAACCGTGGGAGTTCATCAACATGATCCTGAAGCTTCGCCAAAGTTCCGGCACCAACACTTTGGTGCTGGCATTTATGTTGTGGGCGGCTGTATCCTGCATCAGATTCGAGCATATTCAACGGTCTAAGTTTGACCACCTGGCGGCCAATGCCCTGTTCTTCACATGCTCGCAGGGTAAGGCGCGGCGCCAGGGGGCCCGGCCTGCCTTCCAATGGGCTATGCCTGACATCCCATGGCCAGGGTTCAGCTTGGTCAAGGTCATCCAGGACTTTGTCACCATGGAGCTTCTGCCAGGGTGCAAGTTCTTGTGGCCGGCATTGCAGCTGGACCCGATGGACCTGTGGCAGGTCACGGAACACACCCCTTGGGCTTTGGACCGCAAGCTGTCCAGAGGACGCTTTTTGGAGCTTCTGCGGGGCACCCTCCTTGACCTGGGCACGGCCCCTGACCAAGCCCAGACTGCGGGATTCAACCGTTTGAGACGGTTCCTCCCCACTCTTGGGAATGTGGTCCGGTTGACCCCGGCGGACCAACAGGCCATTGGCAATTGGGTTGAGATCCCCACTGGCGGGGGACCCATCCCCAACCAGAAGTCACGGGCCACCTGGACTATGGGGATTCATTATAGCGGCCAACGAGCTCTTCATTCGGCCCAGGTGAAGAAGGCACTGCTGAAGCGCTTCATGAGCCTTTACCATGCCAAGAAGGCGGAATTGGCGCTGACGGATGAGGGACTGCACCCCCGGGACAGTTGGACCTGGGCAGAATTCGCTGCCCAGAATGAGCGCCTTGGTGACCTTGGGACCGAGCTCCCGGCACCACCACCGGTCGAGATCGAGCAGGACCTGCCTACAGATGATGCCACTGCCAGGGGCTCAGCGGATGTCCAAGACCTCACGTTGCCGGTGGACAATGGGCCAGAACCGGAACCGGAAGCAGCTGACAATGAATCCGTCACGGACACCTCCTCGAACTCCTCAGAATCAGCCTCCGATGTGTCCAATGAAGCCAGCGATTTGGAGGGCGCCCTCTCTGACGATGACGTGGCCGTGTCCACGCATTGGATGGTGCAAGGGGCCAAGGTTCACATCATCCGAGGGGAATCGGATGGACGTCTGCTGCCGTGGTGCCGCGACGCCCCTTTCTCCCAAGATCCGCGTTCGACAGGAGAGGGCTTCTCCTTAGTATCGCGCCAGCGATTTTGCCAACGATGCTTGGCTCGCATGCCCAGGGGATTGTACCGGGCACTGGCGCGGCATTGCGGGTGGCTGAACTAGCACATCCCCGCGTGTGGTATGAAAAAGCTGCCTCGGTCCGCCCGGCTGGAGCCCATCGTTCGATCACACAACCTCGTCGACGTGTGTGTGGGGTGGGGTCGGGTTTTGGGGTCAGTGACGAGTTGATGGGTAGCTCATCGCCTGTGCTCCGGGACCACGGGGACCCGCCGGCCGACGTCGATCGAGGGTTTTTCCTTTTCGCGTTTGGGCAACCCCCCTTAATCCACCACCCCCTCGTAGGAGGGCGAGGGTGAGAGAAAGGGTCCTCGGGTTACGTGCGTTTGTGATGTGTCTTCGACACCGCAACCATGGCCCAACTTCTGCAACAGCCCAGTTTTTCACTCGCTCGATCTCAGAGTGCAGCGCCCCTGAGTGGCCCAGTGTGCTCTGGGTTTCCCAGCACCTGCTAGACCCTCGGAGCCCTGCCATGAGCCGTGGACACCAGATTGATACTCTCCAAGATGACCGTGGCTTAGCTGCTTGTCTCAGTGGCTCCAACGTCCTCCCAGAGTGGGCCGACGCCGTGATCCGTGCACATAAATGGGAGACCTTGGAGGACTTCATTTTCTCTGTGGACGAAAAGGACGTCACGGCGGCCATCCATTCACTGTTGGCGCCTACACCCTTCAAGGACAACCGGCTGACACAGGCTCGCCTGCGTGCGGCCTATTCAGCAGGGGCGGAGGCCATCAAGCAAGCGGCCCAGGCCGCTAAGTCATCTGAGGGGGTGGATGACCCACTCCCGGAATCCACCATGGAGCAGCTCAACCGCGACTTCAGATCCAAGTATGCTCTCATCGTGGAGGCTACGCTGGAACCCAGTGACGCTCTGAGAGCCCGGGTTTACAGAGAATTCAGAAAGAGGACTATGTCGGTGGTACCAGCCTCTCGCATCAAGTCAGTCCTTCACCAGGCTACACCACGGCAACAAGATGCGGTGAAACTAGGAGAAGGCATCCAGCTTGAATTCCACACGGAGGAGGCCCGCTCTATTCGCACTGTAGTCGACTACTACTGGTCGCTCCGTACTTTGGCCTATGCATGGGCGTGGGCAGGGTTGCACCAGCAGCGGGGACATGATGGTAAGGAGACGGTATTTATCTCCCTTACCGCTGCCCTGAACTACGCTGACCACGCGCTCTCCAGTGCCATGGAATTCGGCCAGGGCTCCAGGTTGTGGTTGGAGCGCAACGACCTGCTGACACGTACCAAGATGGCAAGTTACATTCGGCAAGGTTACAATGGTTGGGAAGCACTTCAAGAGGCCTTGCGTGAGACTCACCTTGAATGGCGCGCCAGTGCCATTCAGGCCGTCCCCAATGAGCCTGCAGGCGCACCCAAACGAGCAGCCCCGGGTGCCAGTGAGGCTGTGCCTCCTGCGCCCAAACGGCGCCAGATCAAGCAGGATTCGTACCAGACCATCTCTATGTTGAAAGGGGGCCTGAAGTTGTGCAAGCCTTGGAATGATGGACGCGGTTGTGCAAACAAGAAGTGCCCGCAGGTTCACAAGTGTGATGTCAAGCTGCCGACAGGTAAGCCGTGCCAGGGACCCCACACTAGGCTCGAGCATCCGAGCGAATAGGGACATCTCCCCCTGGCAGCCTGTGAGCTGCGGGGGGTTGAGCATCCAGTGCAGCAGAGGGATACCACGGCGCCACCTCAGGTGGCCGTGCGGCAGATCACCTTGCGCGAGCCTATGGAGCTCACCCCTTCGGCTTTAGCTACCCGGTTGGTCGGGGCAAAACCGGTGACATGGCGTGGTAGAGGAGACCTGCCACAGTTCCCTTGGGGTATATCTATTCGAGGCACTTGGCTAGTATTGGACCTCTGGGCGGGCATTGGTGGACTGTGCATTGCATTGCTTGCTCTCGGTGTTCACATCTACGCAATCAGCGCTGAGAGTGACCCGGTGGCTAGTGCCGCTGCACAGGCTGCAATGCCCAATTTGGTGCATATTGACTCAGTTGAGGAACTCAAGGGAGCGGACCTCCGCCAGTTCTTGCAACGGCGCCAAGTACGGGGCATCATCCTGGGTGGTGGTTCCCCGTGCCAAGGCAACTCTAGCTTGAACCGAGGCAGGCAGGGTCTTAATGACCCGAGATCTCAACAACCGAGCCAACTCCGACGCCTTCGGGAGGAGATTTTGGCCCTTCCGGAAGCTCGCACCTGTGAAGTCATCACATTCCTGGAGAACGTCGCCAGTATGCCCCAGTCCGTATGTGAACAGTACTCTACATGGTTGGGCGCTCAACCGGTGCTGAGCGACGCGGCTGGGTGTGGCTGGGTCCACCGCCGCCGTTTGTACTGGTTGGCATCCCGCAGCGCAGGTTTGTCATCGAGGGGCACGCCGCCTTCAGATTGGGTCTGGCAGCAAGGCTCAGGGAGCCGACATCCGACCCTACACTACTGCGGAAAGAAGCCTATCCCTGCTCAGGTATGGTGGGATGATCACTTCCGGCCGATGCTGGACCCCAAGCAAGTGATGCAAGCGCAAGGCTCTGGTGCTATGCACCCTTTCACTCGCGAGTTCTTCCACCCTACGGATCGGCTGGCACAAGTGACACCGGCAGCGGCAGCACGGTTCCATCAGGACAATCGTCGTTTCCCACCGGCAGCTTATGAGGAGAATTCGCTGTTGTGGTCAGGTGACAACTGGAGACAGCCCTCCCCAGACGAGAGGTCCCAATTGATGGGTGTGCCTGTGGCCGCCACCCATGCAGTCCAGGGCTCACAAGACCAGCGAACAAAGCTACGAAACTCTTTGCTAGGCAACGGCTTCCATATTCCAAGTGTCATGGCGCTTCTGTGCTGCCTTCCATCCATCATGGAGGCCAAGCTGACAAAGCAGCCCTTTGATGTGGAGGAGTTAGGCCTTGCTGAACGCCTATGCCATACAGTATGGAGCCCGGGTAGGTTGGCGACTATGCCGGGTATCCTCTCTGCAGGTGAAGTGTGTGCAGAATTACAAGCCACCTTTCCTTTCCTCCCATGTCAGGAGGCAGTCTGGCCGGAGGTGTCCCGGAGGTTGGCGGCATGTGAGCTCGCTACGCTACAAGCTTACCCGATGTGGCGCCGCCTCAGGCAAGAGTCATGGTCCACCTTGGGCCCTACACCGGTTTGGGGCCGAGAACGCACAGCCATCTATGCTGGTCTCACGGGCCAAAGATATGCCAGCAATGCAGCCAAAGGACTGGATCACCTCCTCCCGCCGGGTATGGGCAAGCAAGAGCATATTGCAGCTGCCTTGGAACTGCCCTCACCGTTTGCACCCCGCCCCTGGCCTGAACCGGACATGAGCTTTGTCATCCAGGCTGTGGCAACCTGGAGACAAGCCCTCCCTCGCTGGGCAGAGAAGCTTCGCCACGTCCTGGCCACGGTGGCGCGGGCGGTGACTCCCCTGGAGGACGCATTGAACCCCTTCCGATGCCAGAGTGCTCGGAAAGTGGCGATGGGAAAACGACCAGCCTTTGTGGCCACCATGGTCGCTTTGTTACGTTGGCCGGACAAGATGCTCGCAAGATCCCTGGTTTTGGGCTTCGACATTGTGGGCGACATGGAGCACTCGGGGGTTTTTCGACCCATTGTCCAGGAAGGAAAACTATCCCTGGACCAGTGGTTGGGGACGGCAGCCGAGGCTGACTTAGATCGCCTCCTTCGCACCCGCCCTCCGGAGCATGTCCAAGACATCCTGGACTTGACTAACGATGAGATTGAAAAAGAGTTTTGCTCTCCTTTGCGCACCGCACGGGAAATGGATGATCTTTTCGGTGTTGGGGGGTGGAGGTTCGTGGAACGTTTCCTCATCATCCAACCGGATGGGAAGAAACGAGCCATTGACAATGCTCGGAAAAGTGGTCATAATGCTCATACAACAATGCACGAAACGATCTCAACTGTCAATGTTGACTTCTGTGCTTCAGTAGCCCGTATGTTGCATTCTGAAATGCCCTTTCCGGTAGGCTCACCTCCCGAGTGGCTTGATATCCGTCTGGGCACGGATGATCTTCCCGACGCTTACCGGGGCCTGCCCGTCGCTGACTCCCATCTTCCCTTCTCTAATGTTGCGATTTTCGTTCCCTCATTGGGCTGGAGATTTACATGTATGTGGGGTCTAGCTTACGGTCTCGAAAGCGCGGTGGTGAATTTCAATCGCTTCCCACAACTGGGTATTGCCATCACCCGTAGATGTCTCTTAGGGTGCTCAGCTGCATACTTTGACGACGAGCTATCGGTGGAGTGCATTCGCGACAGCGATGTCTCCCAACGGAGCCTCCAGTTGGTTTTCAGGCTGTTGGGAGCACCGCCCCAGAGCTCCAAAAGTTTTGTGCCAGCACCTAATAGACATTACCTCGGGACTTCAGTCCACGTAGGAGACTTTGGCTGGTTAGGAGTCATCAGATTCCAACCAAAGACCTCCACTACGAGGAAGGTCCAAGCCAAGCTCCGCGAGGCTATCGCTACCCGACACCTCCGACCCGATGATGCGGGGAAGCTTCGTGGCGACCTCAACTGGCTATTCAGCATGTGCGCAGGGCAAGCTGGCCGCTTCGCAGGGCCAGTGTTGGCCGCCAAACAGCACGCTGCCACTCCTGAACTAGCAGACGCTGAGGTTACTACTTTACGCCTCCTCAGCATCATGCTTCACGAAGCCAGGCCCCGGGATATTGAGGTGTGCTCAGCCACCAAATCCCCCCTGGTAATTTATTCTGATGCCTCTTTTGAAAAGGGCACCTTGCGGGTTGGATGGGTACTCATGACATCGCCTCCTTTGGGAGTCTCATGCCTGGTACCATCCGAGGTGACTGATTCATGGATTGAACGTCACCAACAGATCTACCCCGGCGAAACACTTTGTGGACTCCTCGTGCCGTGGGTCCATGGTGACATCCTTGCCGGTCGTGATCTCCTCTGGTTCGTTGATAATGAGGCCGCTGTTTCCTCATTAATTAAAGGTTCCAGTGGACAAGAAGACGTTCATGCCATTGTCCAGTTAGCTCATTTGATTTTCCAGAAACGTCAGATTCGACCTTGGATTGAATGGATCGACTCCGCCAGTAACCCTTCTGATGGTTTGTCCAGGTTGGGTATCGAGGACGAATGGACCCGTACCCAACCATGGCGACTGTGCGAACTGTCCTTCCCAGTCGAATTATATTTTGTTTCTCGGCCTACGGACCTTCAACCTTTCCTCTCCTATTTGAACAGTGGGTGATATTTTGACAGTGGGTGATCAGGTATGTTCATCAAAGATGACATAAAAAGCTAGTCTGTGGGTTTTCCAACCACGACTGTTATCCCAGTGTTAATTTAACACTGCTGTTCAACTAAGGAGCGTGTTAGGTCTTAGGTACCGCCGCCCTTAACCAGGCAGACTTTGAGAGTTCATTCTCCACGGAAAAAGACGCCTGCTTTACCGTGTGGAATCGTCCTGTATGTTTCTTTAGCTATCAGATGTCATCTACTTTGGGTGTGTTGCCTAGCCATTGATGTAGGCTTTTATCTCAGGAGGTGTGCCGTGTTCTGATCAGACCTCCTTTGGTGTGTTAGTAGCTTTGTAAGGTGCGGAAGTTCGGTAGTGTTTCCAAGGTGCAGAAGCCTCCAAGGCAACAATGGCGATACCAGGGTCCAAAACAATTTGTTCTGAGGCTGGCGCAACTTTGTTGAATCTGGAGTTTTCGCCTGTGAAGGCCAATTGAAAAGAAGGTGATTGGGGGTGACACATTGACACACGGTCTATTGGTTTGCATCATTCTCTCGACCGAGGCAATGGTGTGAAGGACTGCGCCGTTGTGGATGGACTGCAGGTGCTTGGGGTAGAGGCTTTCAGGTGGCACTAGTCTTGCTCACAAACAAGCGTAACATCCATCACCTTCGGTAGAGGAAGGTGATTCTGGGCCAAGCTCTGTTCTTGTCCTTTCGTGCTTGTATTTTGGAGGGTCAAGAAAAGGCATCCAACCAGTCCAGCCGAACAAGTATTTCATCAGGTCTGCTAGCCAAACTGATTGAGACAAACTAGTGTCCCGAAGGGTCAAAGGCTCTCCTCACTCGAAAGCCTTGCGCACCGGTGATTGGTCGGTTACTCGATATCTCTCCCGGCACCACTGCACTTGTCACTTCACGCACGCCGCTTCGCGTTTCGCAGGAGTGGTTGATTCATGTTGACGGACTGCCCGTTCCGCAGGCGAACAGGCCGCGGACATCGGGCGAGACGGCATCGATGTTGCTGTTTATCGACCGGGCGCGAC